>OY821519.1:190644387-190711887 GCA_963682025.1 Cordilura impudica | reverse complement strand
AGAAAACTTTTCAGAAAGTCAGTGAATCATTTTTTGTGCAAACGAGTAACTAGCTGGCCTATTGAAGCCGTCATCGTGATTTACACAGACGGACAGACGGACATCGATATATCAATTCCGCTTGTTCTAAGTATCACAAATATATATATTTTATGGGTTCCAAAATTTTTTTTTATTTATTACAAACGGAATGACAAACTTATATCTACCCTCTGCACACTGGGGTGAAAGGTATAAAAATCTAACTATCCTTGTCGTATAGTACGTAGAAAGCCAGTCATTTCCGATGTCAGTAGAAAAAAAACGTACGGCATTTGCAAATGAGTGTTTTAACTAAGCTCTATAATTTTCGGAATGCATTTTGTTTTTAAGTTACTAATTTAAGCAATATTTTATACAATTGAATATATTGGTTGTGGTTATTTTATGGAGATCGCTTTGGGACTGATCATGACCTAACTATAGTTTTTAAGTGAACATCGGGAGTACGCTTTTTTTACAGAAGATGGGTCAAGATCTAAGGGTAATTTATGTCCAACTTAGAAATTTCATTAAAATGTGGACTTGCACTGAAAAAGCACAGACTATTTGAAGAAAAAAAAATTTGCTGGTTTATTCTCAAGTGACAACAATATATTTATGACACAAATAAGAAAGCACGTATTCTGAGCTGAAAATTGCCACCACAAGAATTAAAAGAATACGATACACACTACACAGGAACACATTTTAAAGAATGAATTCTACTTAGCCCATTTGTTTTATATACAGGCATTTCACAGAGAAAAATTCCGTACGAAAATGGTTTTGGATCCATATTAAAAGCAAAATGGCGAAATATACCTAAAAATACTAGCTACGAAATCAAATTAATCATGGGAAAATTAATTAATTATACTATGAATTTCCACCTCATCTGCCATGTTCTCCGGATTTGGCCCCCAATGACTATTCTATATTTCCGAATCTAATTAAATGCCTCAGTGAACAAGGAATTAGCTCCTACGATGAAATCACTGAACAAACAAATGCCTATTTAAGGATCTTGCTAAATCCTATTATTTGAAGGGTATGAAAAAATTTAAGAGACGTTGCTTTATTGAGGCGACAATGTTAAACAATAAAATTTTTTTACTAAAAAAAACCCGTCTTTCATTCAAAACAGTCACGGAATTATAAAACCGTCCTCATTTTTATCAATAAAACTCTTTTAATAAATATTTATCAAGAAATGTCAAAATTTTCCGTGGAAGTTGAAATCCCCAAATAAAATTATTTATTCTCGATATCGGCATCCCCAAAATAAGCAACATTTTCGGAAATCGACAAGATTTTAGCCTAGCCTGAAAATAATTTGACTACTATTTAATTCTCTTATATTCCTTTACTCTTTAGTAACGATATATGAATTTTTGCTAATGAGTGTCTTCATCTCGATCCGCATTTCATTTTACCGATCAACTGCGAAAAAAAGTACAGGTCACACAAATAAATTTTTTTTAGCAGGCATTTTTCTTACTTGTCCTTAATCTTTATATAAAGAATTAGTTCTATAAGAACACTGACACTCACAGGCAATTGCTTCCCATTTCTAGAAATACACTAACATTAGTTGATTTCGCAAATCTAAAACATACAGAAATTCCTAGTAAAAATTTACATCACTTGTCATAAAGTAGAAACAAAATTGTTTTAATGCCAAGAAATATCTATACAAAAAAAGTGATACCTCATAATAAAGTTTCCCATTTCCTTAATCAAATCCATTATTAAATTACAAGGAACAAAAGAAAACCTGAGGAAAAAATATAAACAATACAAAAACAATTGCAATCTTCTATTTATTTCATTTTCTAACTAAAATAACACAGGAACAATAAAATCAACAACAAACACTAACTTCATTACACTCATGCCGTTGTTATTGTTCTTGTTTATATGGTTGTTATTAAACAACCTGTATGTTTTGTATTTCTACTGTTATATATAAATATGTAGATAAGTAAGTATGAGTAAATATGTAGCTTAATATATGAAATCTAATACATATATATAAAGAAAGAAAGTATCCAACAATGAGCATTAGAAGTATAAAATTTCACACAATAAAAACATGTAGGAAAATTATATTCGATCTAGATCGGCTATGCAATTCCCTATACCATGAGTTTAGAGAAATGGTCATAGGTCCAATTAATTTGATTTTTTTTTCCTGCAGATATGTAATGAGTGATTATTTTTTTGTATAATCAAAAAACCAGTTACTTTCATTTACATGCAGTAACTTTCATATATTACTAACTTTTGTTTGAAAACAAATATTTAAAAGAAATATTGTGTTAATAAATTTGATGTGATTCTTAGGTGAGTATAAATAGCTAGAAATCTCGACGACGATAGACGAATCGCTATACGAAAAAATTTTATCTCGATAAACTTTTACGTAGATGAAGCTTAGATCTATTTAGGAACCAACAAAATTGTATTTACAAAAACTATTCATTACAGATATGAAGATCTCCATATCAGATGCTATAATTACATGGGGACTAGATCGAACAATGGGCCGATCCTAACCATATATAATAGAGTCACTTGTTTTTTCCAAAAACATATAGAAACAAAATTTGAAAATTCTGTGCAATATTTTTGGTTTTTGATGGATTTAAGTGAAGATCGGGAAGCAGCTTTATATAAGGGCTATAACTAAGAATTGTCCTACAAAGTTTATATTTGTTGTACTAATTTATGGGTGTAATAAATATATACAAACAAATTTGACCGAGATCTATAATATAATTCGGATTTTAGGGCAATTTAGCTCGATCTCAAAGGGGTCATTTGTATGGGGACTAGTTCTGGACCGAACTTCACCAATTTTAATAGCGTCCGTTCTAAGGTCAATAAAAGTAAATATACTAAATTTCATTCAAATATATTTAAATTTGGGACCAGTAGTTTCAAAAGCGATTCTTAGTCGATCGGTATAATAATTATAATGGTCAATTATTCCTGGTAGTTACAAATATCAACCCAAGCTACTTACAACCTAAAAGCGTATAATAACTGATTCAATTAAGTTAGAAGACGCTAGTAAGGGCTACATTTCACAAATATTTGATTTTTACAAACATAAAAGTGCAAAATCAATCGTAATTCCCATCATTACTCTGTACTCTAGTTTTATTTTTTCAATTTTATCGCCTTAAAGTACTAGTATTATGATAAAATACACTTATACCAATGTTTCCTTTTGATCATCTATTTCCGGAATGGCTTTAAAAGCGCGCAGCAATTCATCTTTCATCTCCCCAAACGATTCATAATGGTGTCCACTTTTGAGTTTATAGAGCCAGAAGTCATAAAATGCTAAATCAGGCGAATTGATGGATATTGAGCGATATGCGTAAAATTTTGTACGAAATGGTCTCGAAGAACCAATACAGCATACGACTGTATATTATCGTATTGTAAAAAGCAAGTGTTGTCTGCTCATAAGTGCGAATAACTTCATACAAATGCCGCACAACACTGAAACAATATTCCTTGTTAGCAGTTTGGCCCGGCAGATAGAATTCTTCACGTACTACACTACGATAATTGAAGAAAACTGTTAACATGACCTTTTATTCTGTTTGTCGAACAGCAATGTTTCATTTCGACGATCTTCATATCTGTTGTTATTTTTATATAGTCCTTAAAAATGACAATGCGATTTTGTGGAGAGGCGGGGTCCAGTTTGTTTCCTTTCTATATAAAACTAATAAATGTGAATTTTGGGGACAATCAGATAAATAAATGTGTTTATATGGGGAAAATATGACTAATTTCAGATTTTACGAAAATTGCGTTCTATAGTTTAATTTTTCAGACAAATTGTTGTATGAATCGAGATCTGAATTAAATTATTCTTTCAAAAACCTATAAAACCTCAAAATCTAATAAAAAGTCGCCAAGAAATAGCAAATGCCCCAGACCACTTTTGTGTCAAAAAAAAACTAGGTCATGATGGCATTTTTTCAACTTTGAGCAATTGATTAAAGCCAACATGTTTTTTTTTGTATCTATACTTATAAGTACTCAGATATGAAGTATTGTTTTATTACCACGTTGTTAACCTATTGTGCATATAAACCGAAAATGGGAAATTTTTTTGAAAACTCCTTTTTCAAGTTTTAAAAATTTTTCTTAAACAAAATTTAAAAAATGGATCTGGCACTTTAAGGTGTTGCAAAATGCATGTTAGAGATTAACAGTGTGAGTTTTTATGTAAATCCCTATGTCAGAATTTTTTTGACAAGGATATTATTTTTACGGACTTGGAGAAAAATGGAATTTTTGTGAAATATTCATTATATGTAATCTTTCTAAATTCTTTATATCAAATATTAACCAGTTCTCTACTTTTCAATACTATATTTTATCTTCATAGCCTAAGGTTTCGGAAAAAAATGATACGACCCCATTAATTGGGGTCACATATGACCCCAAGCTAATAAAAGGCAATTTATTCAAAAAATTCACATATTTTGCAAATACTGTTTTTTTAAAAGCGTTCCTTAAAATATTACAACCAAATGTGTATATCTTCCATTTCTAAAATTTGGGTTAAATCCGAGAACGTTAACCTATTATTTGCCAAAGCCAGCTTTGGTTTTTAAGATATTTTTAAATAAAGATTACCGAAAACGAGTTTTTCTATTAAACTCGATGAAACCACTATTTAGAATTTAAGAAATATCATTCGGTTAATTTTTTTTATTTAACCCTTCAGCGCTCCTGGGATCAAAATAATCGATTGGTGCAATTGTCTGCTTATTGCTCGCGAATATAAAATAAAACAACTTATAACCAATTTAATTATAAAATTATATTATTTTTAGAAACTACCTATATATATGTGTTTCCAATTAAAATAAGAACATTATTGAACTATGTATAACTCAACATTGTTAAATTAAATTTGATGGGTCAGGAAGGATGTTGACTTTTTGTATGATTCTACTATCTGGAGTAAAAACTGCCTTTCTTCTTCATTATTTGTTAACACTATTAAAAACTTTTATAAATTTAACGCCTCTTTCGGCAGTCTGGTATACTACAAAAAATTCCGGTCAGAAATTGTAACTCTTTTTAAAATCTTCATTAGATTCCTATGTCGATGGAGGAAATAATAAAAATTCTGCAGAAACACTAAAATGGATGAAGTAATTTTTAGTTTTCTGGGACTCAAAATCGCTGAAATTAATATTTATCAAATTTTCTGGGTGAATGAATTTTCTAGGAGCACATAATGGCAAGTTTTCGCAAAATAAAGCAGAATTTTATTTCCCAACCAATAATAAGTGATTCGTCTAGTTTACTAGAACAATGCATTATTTTGCGGCATTTACTTTTCTTAAATGTGCCGAAATTTAAAGCTTGGCTCGGCAAGGAATGGGTTCACGTAGTTCGATTTATTCCAAATTTTAGGAACGGATAACATACATATTTGGTTATAATATTCTAAGTAACGCTTTTAAAAATTCAACAGTATTTGCAAAATATTTGAATTTTTTGAATAAATTGTCTTTTATTAGCTTGGGGTCATATGTGACCCCAATTCCAAAGTTAATGGGGTCATATTATTTTTTCCGAGACCTTAGGCTATTAAGATAAAATATAGTATTTAAAAACAGACAACTGACTCACTTTTGATATAAAGAATTTAGAATGATTACATATACTGAATATTTCACAAAAATCCCATTTTTCTCCAAATCAGCAAAAATAAAATCCTTGTCAAAAAAAATTCTGGCAATGGGATTTACATCAACACTCACACTGTTAATCCATAACATGTATTTAACAAAACCTTAAAGTGCCAGATACATTTTTTTTTTTTTTTTTTGTTTAAGAAAATTTTTTAAAACTTGAAAAAGGACTTTTCAAAATTTTATAAAAAAAATTTCCCATTTTTGGTTTCAATGCGCAATAGGTTAACAAAGTGGTAATAAAATAATACTTCATATCTGAGTACTTATAAGTATAGAGACCAAAAAAAATATGTTGGCTTTAATCAATTTTTCAAAAATGAGAAAAAATACGATCAAATTTCATGACTGAGTTTTTTTTTTTGGCACAAAAGTGGTCTGGGGCATTTGCTATTTCTTGGCGAGTTTTTATTCGATTTTGAAGCTTTATAGGTGTTTGAAAAGACAATTTAATACAGATCTCGATACATATAACAACTTTTCGGAAAAATTAAACTATAAAACAAAATTAAACAAAATTTTCGTAAAATCTTAAAAAAGTCATATTTTCCCCATATAAACACACTTGAAATTTCCAATCGATTTCCGTCGCGACTTTTCTTTATCCCATTATCCCCAAACTTCATATTTATTAGTTTTATATAGAAAGGAAACAAACTGGACCCCGCCTCTCCCCAAAATCGCAATTTGAAAAATGTCCATATAACGTGGACACTAGATTAAAAAAGAGACCGATCTTGACCAAAGTTAATAGTCACGCACTTTTCTCAACAACATATACAAAACAAAAAATTCATGCAATATTTTTGTTTTTTTATAGATTTAAAATATAAAACAACTTTGAAACGTACTTTAAACAAACATTTTTGAAACAAATGTGACAATGTTTTTTGATCTTGAGCCTGAATAATTTCTAACTCGATCATTAAAATGATAAAGATGGAAAATAAGATTTTTTGTATATATGGCAAATAATAAAATTAATGTTTTATTTATTTAACTTCGTGCTCGATTTATCGTATATGCAAAGTGTGTTCATTGAATAAAATCGAACAGTATACATATATGGGGGATTTCATGTCAAGTGCACCAACTTTTGAAACCGATGTCTTCCGATGAAATTTGCACCAAGGTTAGTCCTATTGGATAGTAGTTTAGACACAATTTTTCAATAAGATCGGTCCAGATCTCTCTGAGTTAGAGGGGATCAAAATTTGACATTTTGGCCAAACAGGTGTTTCTTCTCATCCATGTAACTTATTACCTATTGTTCTTAGAAAATTTTCTCCTAAAGAGTTTAGATAGCTATTTATTCAATATTTCGGGAAAAAAATACTTAAAAAAAAAAAAAATTTTTTAAACTTTTTTTTTGCTAAATTAAAGCATTTTTTGCCTTTTTTCAAAAAGGGCATTTTTTTTTTTCATAAGAAAGCTTAGGATTTTTCCTTTAAGAGCTTTTTGGTCGCTTAGTGGGATGGGAGTGGGATATCTATCAAAATAAATGTTTTGTAACTCAAGACAACGGTTTTTCAATTTTTCACAAATGCACTATTTTGAATTTTTTCCTATTTGTGTGTAAAACCTTACAAATAAAACTTATACTGAGAAACTAGACAAATTAACCTTTCCGAAGGTATATAATATACCTAACTAAAATTGTATACCCTCGATACTGTAATACCCAGAATATGTTAACCTCAGGAAAAAAAAATCGCTTTTTTTTCTATAGAAATGTTGAAAAATTATTATTTTTTATTTATTTTTAATAATAATTAAATGAATGTATAATAATAATAATATTAAAAATAAAAAGATAAATAATTTATTAAAATTTAATCTTAATCGCATTAGATCCATTTATATCATAACTATTTTTATACTTAATTTATTGTAGCTGATGAAGTATTTAAGTCTTGTAAATTTTTAAATACCCAGTTTTTCATCCAGCTTTTTTGTTGCCTTTATTTACTGCGTTTTTTTGTCAATCCTTTCTTGGCGTTACTAGGTTCAGCTGTTGATTTCGCTGCTGGTTTATTTGTTGTATTTGGAAAGAAATCGCATTGAATAGAGGCAGAAAAATTTTTCAACTTGAGTCTTCCATCGACAAGCGGTATAAAAGCATGGTATTGAGCGGTGCCAACGATTGTTACCGCAGCATCGAATCTGCTCTTCAGTGTTTTCAATGTTTCCTGATGATCCTCTTTGCTACTAAAAACTATTTTAGTTTCTTTACAATAACTCTTTGCCCAATGGAATAAAGCAGTCGCATCTAGGATGCGATCTTGATGAGAACACTGGAGGCTATACTTCGCTGCATTTCTTTTAAGGTTTGCTCCAATACCATCACATGCTCCTTTACCATGAGCAGTAGGATGAAAATGCCACTCAGCTGGCTTTCCAAAATCTTTTTCATGGGCCATAAGATTTGCCAAGCTACTTTTGTTTTTAAAATATTGACGAGCTCCGTCCGAAACGCAGTATACCTTATTTACTGTAAATTTAGATTTTAGAAATTTTAGTATCATCTTCTGGTACTCATAAACTGCAACGGTATCATGTTTTAAATCGTCGGATATGATTGCCATACTTTTGTGTTCCAGTTTTTCATCTTTCATGTTGTAAATAACTACTGTGAATATAGTTGCTTGGTCGTTATTGAAGTGGAATGCTTGTATGGCATCCTGAAGAACATATTTATAGTTTTCTGCGAAATCATATGAAATAACGAATTCACCAGACTTCAAATGTATCTTCAAATCCTTGAAGAATGACCATTGCTCTTTGACTAAAAGTCATGGTTTCTCAAGTTTAGCAATCCTGTACACATTTCTTCCACAAAATCATCCACATTTAAAATGATTGTTATCAATGTGCATCTGTCAGTCTGAATCCAAGAATCAAATCTGACCTCCTCTATATATTCTCGATCTAAAGAGTTGATTAAATTTTCTTTGATGAATGTGGTTTTCGGGCAATTGGTACATTCACCCAAGTGGCAAGAAGTTGTTTCATTAGGACACATAGTCAATTTAAGGCAATCGCGGTAATCGTGTAAATCTTCTGCCGAATCATCTATTAAATACTTTAAGTAGATTTCGTTCAACATCAGTTTAAGATTTTCATGGTAAATGCAAACGCATACTGTATGAGTTCCGCTGCTTTCTGCCAAAACGCAATGTTTTGGCCTCATTTGGGTTAATTTCGTGAAGCCAATTCTAACATCCTCGTGTTCAGATTGAAATGTGCAAATAACTCTATCAGGTTACAGATAACCATTCTCTTCTGTTATGTTATGAAGGTATGTTACATACCTTCGGAAAGGTTACTTTGTATAGTTTCTCAGTATAAGTTTTATTTGTAAGGTTTTACACACAAATAGGAAAAAATTCAAAATAGTGCATTTGTGAAAAATTGAAAAACCGTTGTCTTGAGTTACAAAACATTTATTTTGATAGATATCCCACTTCCATCCCACTAAGCGACCAAAAAGCTCTTAAAGGAAAAATCCTAAGATTTCTTATGAAAAAAAAAAAATGCCCTTTTTGAAAAAAAAGGCAAAAAATGCTTTAATTTAGCAAAAAAAAAGTCTAAAAATTTTTTTTTTTTTTAAAGTATATTTTTCCGAAATATTGAATAAATAGCTATCTAAACTCTTTAGGAGAAAATTTTCTAAGAACAATAGGTAATAAGTTACATGGATGAGAAGAAACACCTGTTTGGCCAAAATGTCAAATTTTGATCCCCTCTAACTCAGAGAGATCTGGACCGATCTTATTGAAAAATTGTGTCTAAACTACTATCCAATAGGACTAACCTTGGTGCAAATTTCATCCCGATCGGAAGACATCAGTTTCAAAAGTTGGTGCACTTGACATGAAATCCCCCATATACAAAAATGCTTACATAGCAATTTCATATAACTTGGGAAAGTGTCATAATGGACAAAAAATTAACTAGATAAACGTTAAAAAAGGTTATGTACTAAATTTCATCTATATATATTTGAAACCTATAGTTCGATTACAAAGTTTACATAGACACAGAGACGCATGGACAGACAGACGAGCAGACCGACGGGCATCGCTAAAAAAGTGGGTCTAATAAAAAGTGGGTCTATGTCAAACATTTTTGGTAGTTACAAACACAAACTCATTATACCCTCCACAATCGATATTGTTTAATGTCCGGGGCGCTCATTGAATCTGCAGCAGAAATTTTGTTAAATAAAATCAGTCATTGTAGAAATAAATGAGGATATTGGCATGAAATTCATTATAGATATCAAAAGCAGCACTGCCAGCCAACCTGAATAAATAATTTGTAGACAAATTCAATAAAATCGCGAGATTTCAATTGAAGAGAAACCATTTCATTTCGTTAAATAGACCTTACAGCAAAAATAAGATAATTACCTATATCTTTACCGACTATACCATACCCTACGCCACTGGTTAATAGATCATACTAATTGGGTGTAGCAAAATAAGCATTTGAGTGGCGTTGTTAAAAATTTATTTTCCGCGGACACGACAAAGTTTATATCGGATACTATTTTTATATGACTTGGTCGAAAAATCAACCGATCATGACCATATTTTAGTAAAGTTACTTTCTGCAAACCAAATTTGAGAAAAATATATACAATAGTTTTGTTTTCTTCTAGAGTTAAGTGAAAACCGGTAAGCAGCTTTATGTTGGGAATATGAGTAAGAATGGTTCTATATGGTTTATTTGTGGACTTCTGATTAATAGGGTAATTTAAGTTGATCTAATTGGGGTCATTTTTATGGTGGGTAAGTCTGAACATGCAGCGAATTTTACCAATTTCAATATTTCATCAATTGTAGTATGATTACAAGGTTTATATGGACAAACGACAGACAGGCAATGACTCTGAAACGATCTGCACAACAAAATGTGAAGCTAGGTCAAGTAATTTTAATAACTGCAAACATCACCAAAAACGCATTATAACCTGACCACAGAGAAGTTTAATGATAAAAATTAACTAAATAGCTAACACTTCGTTAACTAAATAGCTAACACTTCGGTCGAAATATATCAGGACCATACAAAAGCCCATTTAAACAGTTTAACAGAGTAGTTCTACATCGAATATATGACCTAATTTAGAAACGTTTATATTATTTTCGGAACGATGGGCAAGGATTGCCGAAAGTAAAGAAGTAATAGCAGGTACAGAAAGTACTCATAAACTCGATTTGAGTGAATTAACTTAAAAATAGCTGTTAACTTATTCATAAATATTTATCATTAATAGTAGTAGTAGTAATTCTTTATTGCAAAATGTTTTTGTTTTGTTTTTTTTAAATAACATTACAAAAAATAAATATCTTAAAGAATATACGGCTGGGACTATGTCGTTAGCCGGTAAAAAGAGATTTTTTTACATATATTATAAAATTAATTATTGTATTCAAATATTAGCATTTTACGATAACATAAAGTATTGATTATGTACTGAAGTACACACCGCCAGTTGTTTTCACCATTTAAAATTCTAACTAATTCTTCCTCTGATATTGTTATTTTTCGAAACCAATACTATCGAAAGTTGTTTAAAACGGGACATTTACCAATGAAGTGTTGTATATTTTCAATTTCTTTCATATTACACAGTGAGCAGCTTTTTTCAATTCTTCTTGAATAGCGAGATCCATTGAGTTCGATTAGGTCACAGCATGCCTTGAATATCTACATGATATTAGCCTGATTGTTGTTTTGATGGAAATATAGATGTGGCACTCATAGATCCAATTTACCATAAAATGATTCTGTTTGCTGTAGTCTGTTTATTTTAGTTTGGTTATTTTTACTTTTTATAGATTCTATTATGCCATCTGTTTTATGTTCCATTTTTCGACTGTTATATTTGGTGTGCATTGTATATTATGCTCTTCACTCAAATCATTCAAACGTTTCACCCATGAAATATTGTTGGGCAAAGCTAGTAAACTGAGCTTATGAGGTAGTCTAGAATGAGTGAATTCAAAAAGTGTACGTTTGATATAACACAAATGGAGGCTTAATTTGAAGAGATGCACAGCATCCATTCCAGACTCAAGCATAAGAGCATAATTTGGTGTAAATTTGGGAAGCTTAAGAATTCGTTTAATAAAGTATCTTTGTAGCATATCGACTTCTTCAAAGTAAGAATGGCCCCATATTTACCCACCATACGACTGTCGACATACGACATTAAGAAAATGTGTTTTTGATCGAAAAGAAATATCATTTTTGATGAGGACCCTTCTCCATGTTGAGTTTATACAATTTTTTGCCGAATTATTTCCTTTTTCTACATGTTTTTTAAATACACATTTTGGGGTTAGTGTCATGCCAAGGTAACAATATTCTGTGACTTATTATTTTAGTTGTTTGGCCAATAATTGTAAATATTTTAATGTTATCTTTAATAAGCTAATGTGGCCTGAATTTTTTATGTAAATAAAAACAAATTTGATTTACAATTTTGGTCCCGACGTTTCGTCGATTATTTGTCGACTTCTTCTGGGGTTTGTCTATTTATTTGAAGATATAAAAAACATATTAATACACTTCCTTACACCATATAGTATGTGTCATAAACTTACAATTGAATTGTTTAAATTTAAAACATAATAAAAATATATTTCACACAAAACGTAAAACATAAAAACAACATCTCAACATTCAAACACATATTAATTTAATAACACAGCTTAACTAATAGCGACAATGTAACTTGCATTTATATTGCTGGTATCTTCTTTCAAATTCATCGTCCGTTTTATATTTTGTTGTATATACAAACTTTCTTTTGTATATCTCTTTCTTTCTCTATTTTCCTTGTCTAGTATTCTAATCGTTTCAAAATTAGCTATATGACCTGTTTTAAATATATGTTGCGCCAAAGCTGTTGTTTCTCTCCTCTTGGCGATGTCTAGTTGATGTTCTCCCATTCTCGTAGCTAAAGCTCTCTTTGTTGTTCCTATGTATATTAAATCACATTTCTGATTGTCATTTCCCTTGCATGCTATTTCATACACTACGTTATTTTTTTGTTGTTTTTCTATAGGTGCCTTGACATTTGTGAATATTGCGCTTAGTGTTTGGTTGGGTTTGTAGGCAAAATTAATGTTATTGTTTTTAATTGTATTTCTCATGTTTCTGTTGTCTGTTAAGCCAGGGATGTATTGTACACTGTAAAACTTTATATCCTTATTTTCTTCAGTGTTGTCACGTTGGTTGTTATTTTTTAATCGCTGTTTTATTTCTTCTATTAGAGACCTTATGATGTTATTGGGAAAACTGTTTTCCATTAATATCTGGTGTATTTTCTTAATGTTTTTAACGTGGAATTGTTGGTCGCTAATTTTAAGAATTCTTTCAATGAGATTTTTTGCCGTATTTAATATTTGATGTTTTGGTTGGGTTGCATTATAATTCATGAGTCTCCCCGATGCTGTTTCTTTGGCATACCAGTCAAAATTAATATTATTTGAGGATCTATGTAATCTTGTATCTAAATATGTTATGGTATTTTCTTTTTCTATTTCAATAGTGAATTTAATCTTTGGATGTTGGTTGTTCAAAGTGTTCAATATATCATCTCGGTCTTCTTTATTCACAATGGCTAAGATGTCATCTACATATTTAGTTATGTATTTGATGTGGATGTTTTTGTCTTTTAATTCCATTATAACGTCGTCAAGTAAGCTATCGAGAACTATATCGGCTATTGTGGGCGATAGTGGGTTGCCCATTGGCATACCAAAGATTTGGTTATACAATTTTTTGTTATAAATAAAATAATTATTTTCAGTTAGGCAAAAATTAAGAATCTCCATGAATTTGGAACTAGGAATTTTTGTAAAATTTTTAATTATGTACCATTTTTTCATAATATTTTTGATGGCAGTATGCACTGGAATATTGGTGAATAGTGAAACCACATCAAATGAAACCAATATCTCGCTATCTTCAACTTTGAAATTTTTTAGGTTATTTTTCAATTCTATAGAATTTTTAATGTTATAATCTTTAGATATTATATGTTTGAGAATTTGTCCTATATATTTGGAAAGATGGTAACAAGGTACCTGTGTTGAGGAGATGATTGGTCTCAGGGGGATCCCTGTTTTGTGGATTTTAGGCAATCCGTAGATTCGTGGGGCTGTAGCTGCTGAACATAGTAATTTCTTTTTTTGCCAATTATCAATATATCCTTTTTTGAAAAGGTCCGATATAATATTGTTGTTCGTTTTTTGTAGTTTTGTTGTTGGATCTGTTCTTAGAGTTCGGTATGTATTTCTGTCTTCCAATAAGTGTTCCATTTTATGTATATATTCACTTTTGTACATTGCTACTGTCTTGTTACCCTTATCTGCTTGAATAATTATTATATCTTTGTGTGCTCTTAAAAACTTTTTAGTTTTTTCAAAAATCGTCAGTATAAATTTTTCTTTGGGTTTATTTTTAATATTTCTTTTGAACGTTGTAATTCTATTTGCTAATTTTGTTCTTGCTATTTCTTTCTCTCTATCCGCATTTAGTTCCATTTCCTGTATACATTGTTCTATGTCTGCAATAACGCTAATCGGTGAAAAATTTCGGTCATTTATTGGTAATGCAAATTTTTTTCCCAAAGAAAGCATCCATTTGCACTCCATTGGGATGTTGAGAGTGGTTTTATTTTCAAACCAATGGTTGTTGAAAAATAATCCGTAAGATTTGAATAGTTTTTCTTTCAGTGTGTTAATTTTATATGTTTGTGTGTGTTTTATTGTTTCTCTTATGTTATTTGCTCTGTTTGTTTGTTTACTAATAAAAGCAATGTGATCAGCTGATGTTAGCATATTGTTTATTCCACTATTCAAGTGATAGAGTTTTCTTTTCAATAATTTTATATTTGTGCTAGTCTGTGATATTTCTAAGTTAATAATTTTTTTGTGTGACATTTTCTATTTCTGTTCCTCTATGAGTTCATTTTTCATTTTTGGCTATCCTTCCGCCATTTCTGAAAACCACAATCTTAGATTTTAATAGATTTACTTCGAGGTTCCAATAGCTACAGTATTTCTCTAAATTGTTAATCATATCCTGTAGAACCTTAACATCATCTGCTATAAGGACGATATCGTCAGCGTATAACAATAATCTTATATTCATATTACCAATAAGTAATCCACCTCCTAGTTCCTCATGTAGGTCATTTATATATAATGAGAACAGTAATGGTGATAACAAGCAGCCTTGTTTGACCCCTGATACGGTTTCAAATTTTTCTGACAACTCTGTGCCGTTCCAGACAGTAGAGTATGTGTTTTTATATAAATTTTCCAGGAAGTTTACCATTTTTGTAGACACCCCTATTGCATGCAGTTTAAACATTAGAGATTTTCTAACGACCTTATCAAACGCTGCTTTGAAATCCATAAAAAATGCGTAGACTTTTCTCTTTTCTTTAAATTTTAGGTGTATAATTGTTGTTAAATTATATATATTGTCTACTGTGGAATAATTTTTTCCGAAACCTGCGTGATATTCAGATATGAGTTTGTGTTGATCTACCCAGTTATATAGTCTTTCTGATATGACACTCAACAATATTTTGGCTATACAATTCATAAAGGATATGCCTCTGTAATTACTCGGTTCATTTATATCACCTTTTTTATCATTAATATCTCTCAACTGGTTTTACCTTTTTCTGATAATCCCTACCATTAAAAACATTCAAAGACTTTTATCAAGACCCATAAATATTTTTTTCATCCTTGCCAAAAACTATAATATAATTAAGACAATTCTAGTTTTCAAATTCAGATACCTATATTGAGAAAAATTGAGAAAAACAACAAATTAGTGTTTGCAGACTTAAACGAAAAACATTTTATTTTGACGGCTCTTTTGCCGTTCATATTCAGTGGGAAAATTGGACTCTACTAACGACAAATTGTGTCTTGAAAATCTTATTTAAGAAATTAATTACAAATATCTTCATTAACTTATGATACCTGCTATATAATACTAGCTATTCGTATTTAACAACCATCATCGTCATCGTCATTAACATCATCATCATCGTATCATCATGCATTGTTTGGTGAATATGCCAAAGTAGCTATTTGAATGTAGTCGTACGAATATTTAATAGGTTGCAGAAAAATAAAATATATGTGTAATATTATTTAGAATGTGTAACCAGAACTTTAATTTCTCTATGAATGTACGAGTATGTTTCTATGTACATACATTTCTTCTTATGCTACTTCAATAAACGATTCGTTGGGTTATTCTACTTAGCACCGTACTATTTTAAGTAACTAACAATAAGTTGACTTACCTTTATACAAATTGGAATAGTATTTATTTTTAAATACGTACAGTGGAGCCAATTTGAAGAAAAATTCAAATCTCGGTCAGAATATGCACTGTTACAAGTTATGTACAGTAAATGAGGGGGGGAGACTAACAAAGCTAACATTGATGTTTCAAATGATCCAACATGTATTTCCTGATTTTTTGTTTTCTTAAAAACTAATTTTTTTAATCTATTTTTCACAGAATAATAAATTACTTTAAAAATACCTATATGCAGGCAACTGAGGAATACTGTAAACCCATTTCCCCTTATCCGATATATCTGAAACTTGATCGAAACTTGATTTCTGTGAAAAAAGAAAAAAGATCTGACATAGTCACGCACAGTCACGGAAAGATTAAAACCTCACTTCCCCTCATCCGATCGATCTGTAACTTTGTCAATAGACTTTTTTTAGCCAAAGATTAATTTTAAGATAGTCACACTTCGTCACGCATGGTCACCAACAAGCACGGAGTGATTTAAACCCCATTTCTCCTCATCCTATCAATCTGAAACTTGGTCCACAGACTTATTGTCACCAAATATTAACTTGAAGATTGTCGAGCATAGCCACGCACAGTCACGAAGTGATTTAAACCCCATTTCCCCTCATCCAATCAATCTGAAACTTGGTCCGTAGACTTGTTGTGACCAAAAATTATTTTTAAAATAGTCACGCAAAGTCACACACAGTCACGGAAATATTCAAAACTAAAACTAAGGAAAGCAAGTTTTAATAAAAACTTTATAGGTTAAATTATTTTAATTATTATTAATCAACACTAAGGGGATGTCCCCTACAAATATAGGGCATTGTGTTGATTTCTGGAAAACAGGTTATGAGAAGGCGGATAGCGGGAGTAGCGTTTGTAGATATTTGACTTAAGTTTTATTAGATTGTAGCTATCAGGAAAGACTTGTGCGAAGATTTTATTCCACATACGGTTAGTTCGACTGATAAACGCATTTTCTCTATGATGCATTGTGCTGTCAACTGGACAATAGACCACAAACGGATGTGATCTACTACAGAAGCGTTTGTTTTTGTTTTTGGCTGGTGCGTAATAATAAACGCAATATTATTATTAATTACTTTTGTTTTTGTTTGTTATGATTATGATTATTATTTTGTTTTATATTATTACTTGTCTAATATTGAAAAAGACGAAATTACTGATTTTCAGGGAGAAGGTGTTAGTTTTTGCTCGGAGATAAAACGGGTCTGATAAGGAGAAAATAAGAAAATTCAGGAAGAAACTCTAAACTGTAAAAAGTAACCGCAAGATTGTCACAAGCGCCAGCAGCTCAACGAAAACTGCCAAGAAAATTTCACGAATGTGGTCTAAATGTGCCTCAGCACTTTCCAGCCAAACACGTTTGCTGTTTTCTAAAAGTAATATGAGTACGGACTGGAATACGTAAAAAAAAATTTACATATAATTTGAGAAAAAGTTTACTTAATCGGTCCGGAGGTTACAATTCGTACTGAATAAAGTTACGTAAGAAACCACGGTATTTTTTTCAAAAGAAATTATGGTGGTGGGTGTCTGCTGATTTGGGGTGCATTCTGTGTCGATGGTGTGCTAGAGTTAGCTTTCCTGAGTATCAAAATGAATTCGTCAGAACACATAACTCTTCTTCGGACAAATATCAAATCCTTATTTTAAACAAATTGTGAAAAAAAATATTGATTCTCCAGCAAGATAATGCCACTGTTCACATCAGTAACCATACGCTCATGTAGTAAGAGTCACACAGTATACCCAAATGAAATGGTCAGCCTGTTTTCCTAACCAAAACAACATCTTGGAATATCTGGGGAATTATGGTAATGGTAGCTAAAGCTTGGGAGACAATCACAAATGATGTTCATTTAAACTTTATATTTGGTACACCACAACGAATCTTTGAGGTGATTCCCAACAATGGAAACCTTACTCACTATAAGTTTAAAAATAAATTTTAGTTTTAATTCATAATTGTAATTTTAATCTTATTTTTTAGAATTGGGGCTAAACTTTTCCACCATGAAAAAACTAACTTTTTGTACTAAATTTAAAAAAAGTCATTTCATTTAAGAAAACCTATTGGTTACTTTTAGTTTAAATATTGCTCTAAATTTGTGAAGATTAGATTTTTTCAAAAACACGTATGAAGATAATAAATAAAAATGTTAAGTTTGGCTATGCCGAATCTTCGATACCCTCCATCTGAGTTTTACGATTATTCCAATATTTTAAACAAATGTTAATAAAGTATTCAAAAAAGTAATCAATTTGATCAACTTAATACATAAATATTGAACAAAACACATTGAATTTTTAGCCCGATTTATGCCACTTTTAATACCCACCTGCTCGAAATAATGACAAACAATATGATCCTAAATTTATCTAGGTAATTTATATTGTGAATAAGCATGATTTCAACAGACAGACAAACACACGCACAAACGGACAGACGGACAGATATCGACTCGAGTTTTCATAGAGATCAAGAATACATATGAAGTCGCAACTTTTCTCGATGCATTACAAACGGAATGACAATCCGATAAGAACCCTCTGCTCGGTGGTGTGGATGAACTCGAATCAGAATCACTTTTTGAGTTGATTTAACAATGTCCGTCCGTCCGTCCGTCTGTGTGTCCATGTAAACCTTGTAATCAAACTGCAGGTCGCAAATATGAATATATTTTAACGAAATTTGGTATATAAGCTTTTATCGGCCATGAGATGAACGTTATTGAAATTGGTGAAATTCGGTCCATGTTCAGACCTAGCCCCCATACAAATTACCCCTATGAAATCGACATAAATTGCCATAAGATCGAAATTGTCATATAGATCTTCCTCAAATTGGGTTTGTATGCGTTCATTACATCCATTAATGACTAGTCCAAAAATGATCCCTTTGGCCCCATACAGAGCTGCTTCCCGATATTCACTTAAATCTATTAAAAAACAAAAATATTGCACTGATTCTTCTCAAATTTTGTTTGTATACGTTTTTGCAAAATACGAGAGACGTTACCAACCATGGTCAGGATCGGTCCATTTTTGGACCTAGTCCTCATATAGATATAGCATCCGATATGAACTTTTTCATATCTGCAGCCAAAAAAATTAATAAAAATCCCACTCAAATTTGGTTTTTGCTTATTTCTTATGTCCAGTTAGTTGGGCCTAAGAGATAGGGTTTCCAAACGCATGGTATAGGGTATCGTATAGTCGGTCTAGACCGACTATAATTTTCTTACTTGTTAGATCTTAATATGGTTCTGAAAATATTTTTTAGGTTCGAAAAGAAATTTTTCGTTGAATGAAATTTAAATTTCATCTAATTTTCAAAAATTATTTAGCAAAATCAAAGTTTGTATCTTTAATACTTAAAACTCCTCTCAATATTTCTTTCTAGTTATTCTTAATTGCATTTAAATGAGAAAAAGAAATATCAAATATGGTATCAATTTACTTCATGTTTCTAATTTATTTTTTGAACTGTTTTGTAATATTTTTAATAAAAATAACTTATTTCCAATATTTTCAATCTTCTCCTTGTATACAAATAAAATAATATTAAATAGATTTAAACTTATTTTAAGTTTTTATGTAGGCGTTTTTTAATTTTTTTTTTTTTAAATTTTTTGAATATTAAAGACCTCCTTTCATTCGTTATTTGATCGATTAATCGAGGAACTTTAAATCTTGATCACTTGACCAATAAAAATAGTGTATAATTTTTAAACGCTCAAAGTTAAAACCTGAATAATTGACAACATTAAATTGTCCAATACTGAACAATTTTTCTCCAGAAGCAGTGACTCTTGGACTTGATGAGAGGGCTGCAAAAACTTAGAACAACGAAAAGCTATGGGTACAACAGCATGACAGATTGGGTATGAAAAAACTATCGGAAAGATGGGTGTTGCATTTGCTGATTTAGGGCTTTCCCGTCTCTACTGATAAATTTCTTCGCCAATACATTACTGCTGCTAAGACATGGATTCACCACTATACGCCAGAAATAAAACAACAGTCAAAGCAACGAATTTTACTCTGTGCATTCGCAATGAAGATAACAAAGACAATGAAATCAGCTGGTAAGGTTAAGGCCATGGTAATTTGGAATATGTATGGAATTATCTGAAGGGATTTCTTCACACAGAAAACAGATTCGTTGTGGCTACCAAATTTAGAACCAACCGAATTTCGATGAAGATAATAATTGAAATTTGAATTGATTGCAATTACAATTCTATTGTTTTAACAGTGAAAATTGTATCAAAATAAAATATGGTTTGTTATTATAAAATTTCTGTTGATACAATCGAAAATTCAGTTATTAATTGTTAGAACAATTCGGTTGGCGATTTTTTTTTTTCTGTGTTGAAAAAAGGAAAAACATTAATAGAGAATAAATAAATCAATTAGCAAAAAAAAATTACATTCCGTTGAGATAATGCTCGAGTGCAGTTTCGAACGCAAAATTAATTATACGAGCGTACGTTCGAATGATGGCCACATTCATCTTATTCTCCACATTTGTATCGCAGTTATTATTTCATGTACAAAATTTAAGGAAGTGAATCGTGTAGTTACAATAGTTCACCCATTTATATATAAATACACACAGAAAACAGATTCATTGTGGCTACCGAATTTATTACCAACCGAATTGCGATTTTCGTGTTCACGATGATTACAATTATATTGCCTTAACAGTAAATATATTATTATAATAGAAAATTTGCAGATGATATGAAATTTCTGTCGATACAATCGAAAATACAGTTGTTCCACTTAAGACCAATTCGGTTGGCAAATATTTTTTCTATGTGTACTAAACACCGAAACTGGGTTGAAAGTTTATCGATAAAATGTTTTAGTTTGACCTTTTAATCCCCAAAGTAGTAACATAGAATTAACTCTGATGACCAGAAAGGCCTTTAACTATAACATGAATATGTACCAGGTGCTCTTGGGAGTTTTAAAACTATATACCATAAAAGAACTTGTAGGTAACATAAAGGAATTGCTCTGGGTAATAGAATACACAATGACAATCTTTTTCGATTCAGATGAGGATTTTAACAAAATCACTCCGAACTCGATAATACTCCAGTCTAAGAGTAAATTCTGGAATCATCTCATTGGTTAAAAATCTTTTTGTCAATTGACAGATAGCATCTTTGTTTGAAGCATCAATTTTATCCCGAAACGTGTACAGGTGAAGTGGTGTTCCCTCACCACTTCTTTGAAACCTAGTATTGAACTCAATGCTACTTTCTTTGGAGGAAGATGACTGCAGTATTGTCGCTTATGCTAATGACGTGGCAATAGCTTTAAATGGAAAGTTTCTGCATACACTCAAGCAAATTTTTTAAAACAGCTCTTGAAGAGCTATTAAACTGGGTAGTTGCGCTGCAGGAGCTTATCTAACCAAAACGGAACGTTTTTTTCTTGCTAGGAAGTGTAAGTTCTCCGCCTTCGATCCCATTTCTCCAGACGGACTAAAAGCTACTTCTGTGATGGAGTATTACAAGATAGGAAGCTAAACTTCAGAAGAAGGCCATAGGCAAACGAAAGCCACTTTGCTCTCCTAAATGTTGAAGAAGCACATCCAAGAAATTTCAAAGGATCTCAAAATTCTTTTACTGTGGAGACGGAGTATTCCCCAATGGTATCGCAGATGACTCCAGAATAAAAGTGTGGTATGGTTTACTAATTATCGTATTTCGCGTTTACCGGTTTCTAAGCTAATAAGGTAGATATGAGTATTTAAAAAAAACATAATAATTTTTCAATTTTATTTGTAAATGTCTCACTGTTCGATCTACAAATATATATTATAAAGCCAAGAACTTCAAAACCAACCCCAAGAATAGAATCACACTTAAACAATCAGGCAAAAACACTAAAATAATAAAAAAAATATTCATGCATTTAAAAATAGCAAAGTATGTACTATATATTTATACACATGTATGTGAATAGGTTAAACGTATATCTAGTTAAGATTGTATACTTGTGTATAACTAACACCGTACCACAAATGTGTATTTATATGATATGACTGTATATGAGTTCATATTCTCACGAGCACATACTTACATATACACATACTCGTAAATATATACTATAAATACATTCATACACTTAGTGTTGGCAGTAATTTCCAGTAATTTAACACGGATTACTAAACGCAACGTGCCATCAACGTCAACGACAAAAGATCCACCAACTAGGAATCTTACTACATTTTAGATGCATTATATAAAAAGCAAGCAACAGTGATAAATTCGGCAATTTCTAATCTTTAATACCCTCCACATGGGTTTTACATTTACATTATTTTTCGATGCGTTACAAACGGAGTGACAAACTTATATAATAATAAAAACAAAAATAACATCATCAAAAAGATACAATTACAAGCCAGAATTATAATTGAGGTGTGAGGACAGACAGCAAAAGCAATAGAAAAGATATTTAAAATGTAAAAAAAATTAGTATCACCATATAAATTTTTAAATAGTGGAAATTAAAAATGCATACATATATTGATGTGTGCACACTTATGCCGTTTTCTTTTCAGACAAAAAATGTCGCCCTTTTTTTGCCCTTTTTTCGAAAAGTGTATTTTTTTATATATTCTGAATTAAAAGCAACCTTATCTTAAACATCAATCGATAGGTCTCAAAGTCGAGCCATCGTAGATCACAAAAAGTTCCAGCCATTAACTTCTTTCAGGTCATAGTGTGAGACTATTTCCCTATTGTTCCCCTTTTTTGAATATTTTCACCCTATGACTTCCAAGAGGATAATAAAGTAAATGAAGTAAATTTAATAATTTCTGAAATACATTTGATGTTTTCTGAAATACATTTGATATTTTCTGATATACATTTGATAATTTCCGAAATACATTTAAAGCTTTCTGAACTACATTTAATGGTTTCCGAAATACATTTGATAATTTCTGAAATACATTTGATGTTTTCTGAAATATATTTAAAATTTTCTGAAATACATTTTGTGTTTTCTGAAATACATTTGATGGTTTCTGAAACACATTTGATAATTTCTGAAATACATTTGATGTTTTCTGAAATACATTTAAAATTTTCTGAAATACATTTTGTGTTTTCTGAAATACATTTGATGGTTTCTGAAACACATTTGATAATTTCTGAAATACATTTGATGTTTTCTGAAATACATTTAAAATTTTCTGAAATACATTTTGTGTTTTCTGAAATACATTTAATGTTTTCTGAAATACATTTGATATTTTCTGATATACATTTGATAATTTCAGTAATACATTTTAGGCTTTCTGAACTACATTTAATGGTTTCCGAAATACATTTGATAATTTCTGAAATACATTTGATGTTTTCTGAAATATAATTAAAATTTTCTGAAATACATTTTGTGTTTTCCGAAATACATTTGATGGTTTCTGAAACACATTTGATAATTTCTGAAATACATTTGATAATTTCGGAAATACATTTGATATTTTCTGAAATACATTTGATGATTTCCGAAACTCGATTGATTATTTCCGGAAATCAATTGATATTTTCTGAAATACAAATGATACTTTCTGAAACTCAATTGATGTTTTCTGAAACACAATTGAAACTTTCTGAAATACAATTGATATTTTCTGAAAATCAGTTGATGTTTTCTGAAACACAATTGATACTTTCTGAAATTCAATTGATGTTCTCTGAAATACAATTGGAAAAGGTGTAGTAATTAAAAAAAAACACCTAACTTTATTTTTGACTTCTTCAATGTTTTCCTAGTATTTAGCTTTTTAATATATCAGGCAGCTATTCACAATAGATAATGGAATTTCAACTCTCTTTTTGTTAAATATCAAGTAAAATGGAGAAGACAATAAATATATGGAAGCAGACAAATAGAAAAGTTAAAAATACGTGGAAAGAGGAAAAGTTGACGGAAAAGGTTTATTTTTCTTTTTTCTTCAAGAAATTTAAGCGCCTTTAATAAAATTATAAAGAAGATATGAAATTAAGAAGTTTTTGCATGTTTTAAGTGCAGATAATAGAGTGAAACATAAGTCTGAAATGAAGAAAATATCATAATCGTTGCACCAATACACTCACACCTCACACCGTTTTTGTCTTACTCTGTTTTTATACCCTATACCACTATGTGGTTTGGGTATAATGACTTTGTGCTGCTGTTTGTAACAACCAAAAATATTTGACCTAGACCCATCTTTAATTATACCGATCGAATCAGAATCAGTTTCTGAGTTGATTTAACAATGTCCGTCCGTCCGTCCGTCCGTCTGTGTGTCCATGTAAAGCTTGTAATCAAACTGCAGGTCGCAAATATGAATATATTTTGATGAAATTTGGTATATAAGCTTTTATCGGCCATGGGATGAACGCTATTGAAATTGGTGAGAATCGGTCCATGTTCAGACCTAGCCCCCATACAAATTACCCATATGAAATCGACATAAATTGCCATAAGATCCAAATTGTCATATAGATCTTACTCAAATTGGGTTTATATGCATTCATTACATCCACTAATGAGTAGTCCAAAAATGATACCTTTGACCCCATATAGAGCTGCTTCCCGATCTTCACTTAAATCTATTAAAAAACAAAAATATTGCACTGATTCTTCTCAAATTTTGTTTGTACATATTTTTGCAAAATACAAGAGACCTTAGCAAACATGATCAGGATAGGTCCATTTTTGGACCTAGTCCCTTTATAGATATAGCATCCGATATGAACCTTTTCATACCTGCAGCCAAAAAAATTAATAAAAATCCCACTCAAATTTGGTTTTTGCTTATTTTCAATGTCCAGTTAGTTGGGCCTAAGCGATAGGGTTTCTAAACGCATGGTATAGGGTATCGTATAGTCGGTCTAGACCGACTATAATTTTCTTACTTGTTCTGTTTGTATTGTGAAATAGATTTTTACCCCCTTGAACGTTTAGTTAAGCTTTTGGTTTGTTAATAAAAATAAAAAGTGTTCTTAAACTAGTTCTGTCAATAGGAAATATATATACTTGAATATTTAAAATGAACGAAAAAGATTTGTGAATTTGCTAAGCAGACAGCGAACTCGGCGGTTCTGCTTAGTAAATACACCAATACATTTACATATACCTCACACCGATTTTCCCTTACGCTGTTTTTGTGATTGTATTCCGAAATTGGATTTTACCCCCCCTGAGCGCATAGATGTTTACACATCAAAAATATTTCGCGAAATAAATAAGTTGATGATAAATAAAATAAGAATTTTTATTAATGCCATCCTATATGATCTTTATGTAATATTTAAAATGTCTAAAACAATAATTTAGATAATAATTCTATTGCAAATATTATTTAGTTTTCATGCTACTCCATTTATTAGCAGACCATTTTTGGTTTAGCTAGTTACCGTTCATGAGAATATTCCACTAAATATCCATTCTGAAAATTTTGTTCTATAATTAAGACTACAAAAGAATATAGTAAAGTCGTTGTAATCCTGCACTTGATGGCTTATGTTTCTTCTAATACTATTTTCTGTTGTTTCGATATTATTATTTGTAGCATTTTTAGATTACCATTTTATTTTTTTGTTTGTTGATGTTTTTTAGTGAGATAATAATAAATAACAACTAGTAAATCTTTACAACATCACTGCAACAAGGATGCTATCAGATTAGCAAGAGGGATAAAACCTACAACCACAGAAGGATAGAAACCCACTCAAAAAGAAGAAAAAAAACTACAATTCAATTCAAAATGCAAATGCAATCAGTGGCAATAATTGTACTCAAGTCTAGCGGTATTCTTGTTAGGGTAAATGTGTATTGGCAAAGTTTTATGTATGTATATCGTGAATATTCCAGACCATATACAAGGCAGGCAATGTCATTGAAATTCATGGAAAATCAAAACATAACCCTGCTATGGCGAATGGGATTGGGAGCACACAAAATATATACAAAAATGAAACCCAAAATCAAACAAATAAAACTGAAAAGTGGTAGCTTTGGTTTACTATACTTGAACATTTATTTTTATTCTAGCTTCAAGCATGATTTTGTTGTTTTTGAATTAGAAATCATTGAACAAATTATTCGTTCTTTCGCTACTATATGCTTACAAAAATAATAGAAAAGGCATACAAACAAACAAACAAACAAACAAAAAAAATGCTTAAACAACGGCTTAAGTAAATACCAGAAATGGAAGTTTACCAATGTCATTCTCTTATTTATTTTTACGAATACTTTCTAAACTTTCACATACATTCGGTCATGCATACAAAATCCGAAACTAAAAATTCTATGTTAGTTTTAAGACTTTTAAAGTACCCGCTTAACAGTTTAATTTATTGCGCCTAAGTGCAGGCAATACATGTTGTGACTTTTTATGTTCTACGAGTATATAAATGTACGTATGTATGTTGTTCCTCCCATAGCACAATACTATATTACACCAACAAAAATCGATTGCATACTTATTGTACTCTACGTTGCACTATGGCCAATTCGCACAGCGTCCTGATTAAAATATTTTATTAAAACAAAAAAATAAAAAAACAAAAGAAAAAACTGCACAATTTTAAAATATCGGGAAATATTTGTGAAAAGTCGTTTGTATTTCATTCCATTCCATTCTATATAATTTTTAACTAAATTATATAAATCTAATGATTTTCTGGGCCAAGTTTTTCTAGAAATATTACTTTTTATGGCACTAAATATGAAGATATTTAGATTAAAATTAAGGTCACCAGCTATTTACCAATCTTCTTAAAATATTTGACAATCAAAGTGTAAACACAGATTTGAAGAAACGGAAAAGGCGACAGACAATGCATTTGTTTGTCTGTACTTGTGCGTACTGATAATTTCCGATTCTGAATAGATAAATAAATTTTCTTCCAAAAGGGCATAATTTTCCAGTAAAAAAAACACTACTCCACGAAAAGTTTTCGAACATTATGGCCGTTTTTGGGAGAAATTAAAAATGTAAAAATTTTCCCAGAAGTTTAACGCAGGCAATTTTTTATTATATATCGCAACGAAGATTCACAGCTGAAAATTTTTGAGAAAAAAAGCAGTCTTGTAAAAACATATTTTTGGAGACAAATTCCAGAAAAATATGAGCCTAAGTCAAAAATCCAGAAAAAGGCCTCGATGAGAAAATTCAAGGCAAACATTCTATAGAAAACCCCAGCTCAAACAGTTGAACTATGTGAGGTGTAGAGTATTTTTAACGGAACAGTTGCTATTCTTCCCACTGTGCGACGGAGGGAATGCATTATGCAGCACACCGCGATAACAAACGACTTTAGCACGATTTTTCGCTCTGCTTTCACCTTTTGCACGATTTTTATTTTACGGGTTTTTCGGAATCGTAGACATAATTCCAAGTCTCGTCACGCATAATAATGTATTTCATTTCATTCTGGTAATCAGAATGTATTATATAAGTTCCATTTAAGCGACGCTCCTTTTCAAAGAAAAATTTTATATTTTTGGAACCATTCGAGGGTTGATGCATTTGAGGCCTAAAATATCTTTCATAACAGCGTTGACTCGTCCTTTTTATATATTAACAGTATCAGCCAGACCTTTAATGTCAAGCGATGATTTTTCGGCGCCAAAACTTTGATAACCATTACGTAATTTTTATTAGCTGATATTCTTTTTCGATTTAGACCTTCTGCTATTTTGCAAACAAAATTTAATAGAACTTCTTTGATTAGCAACATCAGACATTGATAGATAGATAAATAGATAGATAGATTTTTATTATTTGTTAATTTTTTCAATAATAGTTACAAAATATAACTTATTTCAAAAACTTATTTAAAACCGTCTGATGGGAAAATGTTTATGCAATTTTTGTTTAAGTTAAACTCAAAAATTAAATTCACTAACTAACATACTTCTATATCTTAGTGCATTTTTAGCGTAATGGTAAAGGCTTTCCCAATTATCAACTTCACCACCATTTAATAAGCAAATCATTTCAAGATCCATCAACATTATTCTTTGAAAATATCTTAAATTCCCGATTGATTCAGTTTATATATTAAGAGTTGTTTTGGAACCCGATCAAAAGCAGCTTTTAAATCTACGAAAAAAGCGTACATTTTTCAATTTATGGAATATCCTTTTCGAAAGCCTGCTTAGTATACATTCATTATTGGATTGCGATTTAACCATTCAGGTATTCTCTCATGTGTTATTCCCATCACTATTTTTCCAACACAATTCATAAAAGATATACCTCTGTAGTTTTCGGATGGGTTTACATTACCTTTTTTGCAATGATACCTAAACCAGGTAAAGATCACACAAAGGTCGATTCGTATAGACCAATAAGTTTACTGTCTAACCTTTCAAAATTATTAGAGAGAATTTTGGTAAACAAACTTACAATATCCGTAGATCAAAATAATGTCATTCCAGTACATCAATTTGGTTTCAGACGAGAATACAGCACCACTGAGCAAGTTTACAGAATTGTAAGTGCCATAAGAAGAGCTTTTGAAGAGAAAAAGTACTGCTCTGCACTTTTTATAGACGTCTCGCAAGCCTTCGACCGAGTTTCGCACGAGGGACTCCTCTATAAAGTTAAACAGTTGTTACCACCGAACACACATAAGCTAATGGAGAGCTATATAATTAATAGAAAATTCTCTCTAAGAGAGAAAATCTTTGTGAGCCCTCCACAGACAATTCATGCTGGTGTACCACAAGGCAGTATCTAGGGCCCGCTTCTGTACATCTTTTACACATCAGACATGCCAACAAATGAAAACACTCTTACGTCGACTCTTGCGGATGATACTGCAATTTTAAGCGTACACGAAAACCCCTCAACAGCATCTCTTCTTTTACAGAGCCATATTGAACAGCTGAAAGATTGGTTAGATATGTGGAAGATTAAAGTAAATGAACAAACGTGCATCAACGTAACTTTTACCCTAAGAAGGGAGACTTGCCCTCAAATTCGAATTAAGAACCAGCCTACCCCTCAACATTCCTCTGTTAAACATCTCGGACTACATCTTGATCGCTGATTTACCTGGAAAAGCCACATAGACGCTAAATTGACACAAATAAAATTGAAATTAGTCCAATTCACGTGGCTAATTGGCAGGAACTCAAAGTTAAGTCTCGATTGCAAGCTCTTGATTTATAACTCGATTTTCAAACACATTTGGTGCTACGGTATACAGTTATGGCGCACAGCCTCAGCTTCAAACACAGAAAGAATACAAAGATGACATAACAAGATTTTGAGAATGATTACAGGTGCACCATGGTACGTAAGAAGCTCACATTTGAAAAGAGACTTAAATGTTTCTCTAGTAAAGTACGAAATCACTAGATATAGTGCAAACTATTTGGAGAAGCTAGAGTCTCACCCAAATCCTCTAGCACGCAACTTAATCAACAATCGTATCCACCAACGCTTAAGAAGGAGGGAGACTGCTGACCTCATTGGATGAAAAATGGATTGATACAATTTTTTTCTTTTTTTTTTATCGTTAGATTACATATGTATATAGAATTTTTGTCTGGCACTGGCTGGATTTAATATTTAAGTTTTAGTTCTAAGATTTGATTAATTTATTGTTAGTTCACAAACCTATGTGAAGATTTAATAAATAGAGATGAATTACAAGAAAAACAAACAAAAAAAAAACCTTTTTTATTAATAGGGAATACAATGCTTTACAACCACCACGACCTTCTACTATTTAAGTAAGGCATTCGCTAAATATTCAGAATAATCATTACTGGCGTTCTTGAAAAATTCAATTATCTCGATCGCATTGACTGCATAATTGAGCAGTGCATTAAAATGTTCCTTGAATATTACCAGATTTACTTCACATTAAATATAATTTTCTTGCTGCCTTATTTCTCTTACTACAGTAAATCCATCTTTTGGTTTATAGTAGTCTCTTCTCTTGATTATGCAGAAATTATTAAAATGCTTTTTATTTTCGCTGTACTCTTTCCTATCATTAAGACTTTGAGAACTTCGAAACGAAGTTAAAGATTTAATCGATTTATCTCTAGCCTTCTTGCACTCATTGTAGAACCATTTGTTTTTAAATTCAGCCATTTTGGGGTTTACATTTGCAGGTGAATGTGATTTTAGAATCAAATTTTAAAATCATTTATATCAAACTAGCAGATTCGAGCGCTCGAAATTCGAGTGCAATTTCTATGCAGCTTTATTTTTCAACTTAGCCAAATAACAAACCAACACTTTTATGGTTTATTATTATTGTGAATGAAGATAACAAACTCATTAACAAACACATTAACATATTTAATAAAATATGTGTTAGTAGCAACTTTAAATGCAATTTACTCCCAATAAAGGAAAAAATTTTAAAATCTGTAAATCTGCAAAAAGACTAAAAAGAAATACCTTTCAAATAGTATACGTTTGGTCAAAATTGTTATAAAACGGTAGAACAAAACATCGGTCACAATAAATCGCCTAGCCTATTAATATTATAGATTCTGGTTTTTGTTCTTTAAGCTGCTTCAATTTATTATCCAGGATGTGTTTATAGTTTAAATTAAATTCAATAAATTCAATTTTTTTGGCGACATCTGCAGAATATTTGTCAAAATGCTGATTTTTTTCGGTAAATGATCAGATCATATACAGTGTTCGACTACAAAACCCTCCATTATATTAAGCATTTCCGTTGATACTGCACAAAAATCGTTAACTGAGTTGCCTATGTTGCTTACGAATGTAAATTCGCCATTTTCTTCACCTAATGTTCTTCCATTTAGTATCACCAAATATTAGATATTGCAGAGGTCCAAAAATTCTAACCATTTGAGTTCATTGTTTTATCTTTAGATATTCTGATTTCTAGGTCAGCTTGAAATGTTGTTAAAATATTTCTATCTAATAATTGCAGTCCTACATTTCCTATTCCTAAATTTAACTCTCCCATGATTATTGGATTTACTACCTCGATGGCCAGCATGTATTCCTTAAATATATTGAATTCATGTTCCCAGTTTGCAGCTCTTATATATAGTGGAATTATTGTGACATCGAAAAAAATTTTTTTTAACAGTATCATATCTTAAGCTTATGCTTCACTCCGACATCTAACAAATCCTTTCTAACTCCACAAACATATCCACCGATAGCTCCTCCATATCCTACATCGCCAAATTCGCTATTATTGTTTATAAAGACGTGCGTTGCTATTTAACCAATGAAGATATTGAAATAAAATTTGGCACATTTGGTGAAAACATTACTACCAAATCGATAAGCCAGCGAAGTTTAAGTTGTAAAGTAAATTTTTCATAATGACACAGTATTATATTTTTGGCTGAAATGCAGAACGGTGTAACTAACAAGAAATCCAAACCCGGTTTTTGATTGATTAGGATACATTTCCTCAAATGCCTTCACTCAAACATTTTTGGACTCATCTATAAGAAATTGTAGATAATCAAAAGACATTCCAGCATTTTTTATACACTATACCACTATATGGTTTGGGTATAATGACTTTGTGCTGCTGTTTGTAACTACCAAAAATATTTGACCTAGACCCATCTTTTATTATACCGATCGACTCAGAATCACTTTCTAAGCCCATTTAGCGATGTCCGTCCGTTCGTCCGTCTGTCCGTCTGTGTGTCCATGTAAACTTTGTAATCAAACTGCAGGTCGCAAATATGCATATATTTTAATGAAATTTGGTACGTAGCCATAGGATGAACGCTGTTAAAATTGGGAAAATTCGGTTCATGTTCAGACCTAGTCCCCATACAAATAACCCCTAAATTGCCATAATATCTAAATTATCATATATCTCGCGCTCAAATTTGGTTTTTGTGTGTGTTTATTACATCCATTTATCAGTCGTATAAAAATAAACCCCATATGGCAATTCTTTGTCATAGCCCCCATATAAAGCTGCTTCCCGATTTTCACTTAAATCTATCAAATAAACAAAAATATTGCACAGATTTTTCTCGAATTTGGTTTGTATATATTTTTGCAAAATACAAGAGACTTTACCAAACATGGTCAGGATCATTCCATTTTTCGACCTAGTCCCTATATAAAATATAAATATAGCACCCGATATGAACTTTTTCATATCTGAAGCCAAAAAAAATTAATAACAATTCCCCTTAAATTTCGTTTATGCTTATTTTCTATATCCAAGTCGTTGGATCGAATAGATAGGGTCTCTAAACCATGGTATAGGGTATCGTATAGTCGGTCTAGACCGACTATAATTTTCTTACTTGTTTTTTTTCGTCATATATTAACATTAAACAATGGATTTGTGTATTATTTCATAGTTAAATTATTTAGGATTTTTGTTGAAATCCTTCTTCTGAATAAAATAACTAGTTTGAATATTATAGTTTTTCTGCAGATATTTTTTAAAATGGTTTTCAACCACCACTACTATCCCCAATTCGAATAATTGAAGTAAGATAATAAGCAGCGTTGATTTATGTATGTCCATATGAGTTATTAAATTATTCGATAATCGGTTAAAACCCAATACCGAATATTTGTTTTTCGGTAGAATGCCGAATACATTGTTCGTGACATCTCTCCCTTTTATTGTTAAAAGTGAATTTTGTGTGTTTTTTGAGAAACAGTTTGTTTATTTATGAGATCAATTAAAAAAAAATTACATATGAGAACAATTTAAATCTCTAATTTCGTATGAAGCTAAAAATATTTCAATAATTTTATTAATTACGAGTATCAATTCCTTCCTACATATTGATATTAATGCTAGCTATGTTTTAGCTTCTTTCTGGAAAAAGATATTCATTGCACAATCCATTGGTATATAATGGGTTAGAAGGTTTTTCTTCGCTATCCTTCCAAAACTCAATCCAAAGAGTTAGTTCAGCTAAAATAAATTATAGCCGCTCGTTCAAATCATTTTTGTTTAAAATTTTTGAGATCTTCGAAATCATTGCATGGGAAGTTTATTACGTTGATGGGAACTACGTTGTATAGAGATTTTATTATATTTTTAGAAATTATTTCGTCTAGAAATGGAATTAATAATGTTGCACTTTTATATTCCTTTGGGCTCTCTGTTCTTATATTTATATATGAGCGATACTTTGCGTTCCTATTCTTCTGGAAAGTTCAGGGCTGATTCCGAACTAGTTCGCCATTGTCGGAACATCTTGATACAAGTTTTCAAATTCGTTGTCCACATCTCGGTATATTGAATTTAGTCGATTTATAACTAAATTATAACTAAATCGATTTATAATAAAATTTACTGATGAAGTAAGTACTTTTACCACTGGTAAGTAAAATTGCAAATTGCTACGCCACTAGTCATAGCAAATGTTCTCCCTTTCTTTCTCGTGTTTGTCTGTTCGTTTGTTTGAGACTGATTTTTGTGACTTAATTTTTACCAACTTCCCAATTAGCTAGACCCATTATTTAATAATTTGCTACATGATTTTATCTATATTTCTTTATCTATATTTATCTTTATTTTGAATCATATTTACTTTCAGTTTCTTGTTCTTTATCTTTTCTCCTATATATAAATCTACCAATACTGTCGAATTAAAAGGTAAAATCAAGGAAGTCTACAAGTATGAATACCGAAAATACAAAAAAAGCATTTACTAAAATATATAGTCTTAATAAGTATATAGTTAAACTGAGGCTGAATCGCTGATGGTGTAACATTATATGAGTAAGTTTTAATGTAAACATAAAGAAGAAACCCAAAATCGAAAAAGGCAAAAAAGCCAAATACTTAATAAAAGCTAAATTGCAAAAACGCTAAAACGTTAAACTACACAAACGCAAAACCGCAAACTTAACGCTAAGCTTTTGAAACCATTGAAACGATAAAACGCAAAACCACGAAAACGCAAAACACTTTTTGAAAAAAATTAATTTTTAATAAATACTAGTATAGCCAGCACTCGATATTCGAGTAAAAATTCTAGAAAATATTATATTTCCATTCAATATAAAAATTTATGAATATTTAAATGAGCCTAAAGGTATGCTAATCAATTTAAGCAATTCTTAATTCAATGCAGGACGTGTCATATAAAATTTAAATTATTCTCATTAACAGGGTGTAACGAATTATTAGAAATATTTGATTTCATTTAATTTAATATATTTTTAAAACAGATTAAACATAAATTTTATCATTCTCAGCTTTTCCTCCATATGAACTATAACTATGTCAACTTTCACACTCCTCCGTGCCCGCATATTGCTTAAAAAGGGAACTAAAAATTTACCTTTACGTATTAATATATAGATTTCGTGTATATTGAATTAAAGTCTTTTCATTTTACAACGGGCGCTTTAGGCGCATTAAAATCTATTTATCTGAACACAATTTTGTAAATCTTGCAATAATAAACTGATTCAATCAATGTAGGCAAAACCCATATTCACCTCAATCAATTAGAAAACAACAATATGGTCTTTACCGACTATAATTTTCTAACTTATTCTAAACGACCTGAAAAAGTATTAAAGTATAAGCGCTTTTAAGCTTGAAGATAAAGTAAATATTCTGATTTACTTTCTATTGTCCATTGTGCACTGCTACATCCGTGACTGCAGCAATCGTTGCAGTTAGTAACCTTATAATAGTTTAGTTAACTATAACCAGTCCAACACTAAATTTGTTGAACAATTTGTACTCAAACTATTGGCATCATTCTCATACTAATCAGCTGCAGCATTAGAAACTACAGCGATGTAGCATCAACCTCACTGACATCGCCATTGACTTGGGGCATGCAAGCAAGCATAAAACTACTGTATGTACTTACAAAGTACATACAAATATTCAACTAGGCAGGATATTTAATGTGTTATAGTGTTTGTTGAATGCTTTAGGGAATTTGTTGTCGGTTACGCCTTAAGTTCATAAATGTTACAACTAAATGTACTTTGTTGATAACTCATCCATAAAGTAGGCTATATTGTATTAATTGAGTCAACATGAATGCAACGTAAGCCAAATAAAAATTTTATTTTCACTTCACTCTCCCATTCTTCTAATTTCACATACATGAAAGTTTTCAAGGTACATACGAGCACAATGAACTTTATACATAACTAGACAATTTTATCCAAAATAAATTTTAAAAAATTAGTCTAGTTAACTATAAGGTTGAGAGGGTTGGTTGAAGCTAATTGTGATACCCAGTGGGAAAATTATAATTAAAATTGAAAAATATAGTTTCAAAGGATAAAATTTTCGAAAAAAAAATATATTAAAATACTTATACTCGTCCTACAGTAACGCTATTGATGTCAAATAAAAGAGAAGATTCTTGGGAATTTTATGCAATTATTTATTTTATCATACAATAATGTCCTTTCAATATTTTATGCCTCAATACCGTTTCAAATTTCCTAGAAATTTTGTCGAAAAAAAATTATATTAAGAACTTTTTTTTATTTATACTATCATCACTACAACTAAAATATTTTTTTGTTAGATTTAGATTTAGTCAAATTTTAATTTTGTTTAAATGGTGCGTGGTAAAGAAGAAGAAAGCATATATTTCAAAAATTCATAACTGCACTGTATTCTTAATCGGACCGGTTTCTGGCAATTCAGCCTTCATCAGCGATTTATTGAACATTGTGATAATTGTTATGTTTTAATTGAATAGATTGTTTCTATATGAAAATTTTTTCTACTTAGGGCGGCCGTGAGGTTTTGAACCATGAACCTTCACATACACTCGTACTTGCACTATTTTTTATCTGCATTTTTTGAGATATTACTTAAAGTATTGCAGCAAATAAAGCCTTTTTTAAATTTACACATTGCATCTTAAAGGAAAAATATAGTGAAAAACCTTTTGAGATGTAACTTCAGTAACCTGTTCTTTCAAATTCTCTTCGGAATATAAGGTAAGAAGTTAATTAAATTTCCAAATTCCTTATTAGGTCGCAAAATTAATACCTGTTTCTCTCTTCGAATCAGGATGTTAATTTTTTTAAAACTGCTTTTAACATTTTTTGTTTAAGATGGCTGTATAGTAGAGCAGTAGGATATCTCCTAGGAAAATTAAAAATTACTTTAAAGTTTTTATTCTGAATAACCTGAAGCTTTTTATGGTAATGTTTTGCACATCTCGTCGACCACACCTGACAGCAGTACGTCATTATTGGACGTATGCACATTTTGTATAATAAAAACTTGTTTTTTCTATTAAGCTTAGAGGGAAAACATAGTGTTGGAATAATAGATTCTTGTCCAAAATTACTACCAAATATTTGGTGGTATCAAGTATTAGAATCTAAATCCTTGAATATTGAGGGTTGTTCGTGGATCTCTCTTTGGCGACCTGTTAAAAGAAAAAATTTATCAGCATGAATTAAAGCTTTTTTCATATTAGCCACTATCGGCATTTGACACTTTACCTATCAAAATAATAGCAGTGTCATCTGCATAAAGTGTTGCAGATTGATTTTTTGCACTTTAAAATCCGAAGTATATATAACATATAAAGTTAGAGACAAAATTTAACCCTGGGGGAACGCCGGCAGGTACATAGCTTTGCGTCGAATTATTATCTAAACTGACCACGAAAAAAACTTCTTATAATTTTCTGTAGAAATATGGTTACCCAAATTTGTGCCAGTACTTTTACGATGATTTTTGTACGTCGATATCATGCTTAATAATCCTTTCACTTGGTGTATTTTGGAATGATCTTTTTTAAATCCGAATTGATCTTTGCTCGAAATATCATTTGTTTCCATGCATTCATTTAGTCTCTTCAAAATAACTTTTTCAAAAATTTTGTCTAATCCATTCAGCATATGCTAGCTTTTGGGTGATTTTTTTCTCCTTTAATCGTTTCAGTATTAGAATAACATTAGCCGTTTTAAATTTCTTAGAAAAGTATTCATTTCTAAGGCACCAAGCCATTAGCAGGAGTACTTACAAATAAATTAGATATTTTGTTTAAGTTATAGGTTTTATTCCATGAAATCCTGGAGCTTTAGAATTTCTTTGTATATTGATAAGATATCTAACTTCTTCCTTAATAGTCAAATCATTATTCATATTTTCATTAATTTCTTGTGCGTCCAACTATTCAATATGTTTCTGTGCCATCTTCGGACTTTATGCTGGTCGATGATGATTTGTGATACCTTTAAATCTTTTATCAATGTTGTCGTCAGAAAAGCTCTATAACGATTTGATACACGGGCTCGATCCAAGGCAGCGCTAAACGTAGGCAGAGAAAAGTTTGTTATACCCGGAAGATCTTGTGGCATTTCTTCTTCTTCATAAGCTGAATTTTGTACCGACCCATACATAGAACTCTTCTAGAATATAACTGCATTCACTAGAGATTTCAATAAGGGAGAGACTTCATTAGCCACACTTACTATATATTGCGTTACTAAGCGTCAGCATATACCCGTATAAAATTTCCGGATACAACGGAGTTTGTTTTTCATCAGGCTAGCTGCAAGGCACTATTTTTTTACTGGACAATTGCATAAGGATATTGAAAAAAGTTCGTTCCACTCATTGTCTTTGAAATGTGATTTTTTTTAATATCATGATTCCGTTTTGTAAGATATGCTTACTTCATCCATATTTCCAAAATCTCATTTATTGTTATATAAAAATAATTGGATAGGCCAATCTTAGGTTTTTAATTTTGTGCTCTCATAAAAAACAAACGCTTTATTATATCGCAATTCCTTGGTAATTTAGTTTTATCTAATTCTTGAGCAGAAAATATTTCTTGTAACAATTTTTTTGTTTTTCTTGTTGTCAAACTCAAATGCCTCAAAACAAGTTCAGGTTGCATAAATCAATTTTTGAAACTTTGGATAACATAAATAATTAAGAAGCTCCAAACTCTTGCTTAAATTTACTCCGGAGTACCGTGAAAAATGTATCAAATTAGCGAAATTCCATTTATTTTTCACAGAACCATGTTCCCTATGTTTTACCACATTATTTCCCCGTCACTAGAATTTAGTTAAAACGCGAACTAGTACATATCAAGTAGAAATGGAATAAATTTATGTTATTTTAATTTTGTTGTAAAAGGAGTTTCCTTACGGGCTAATAATGATGGTCAAATTTTGTGAATAAAAATCAATTAATTTTCATTTTTACTCAACGTTTCGTGTGCTTTTTTCAGACTTCTTCAGGAGTGTTTTTACTTTTAAATGATTCTATATTACATATTTGTGATCATACTTACTTATTTATTTGAAAAAAATGGACTTAACGACACATTAAATATAAATGAATAAATAAATACAGTACACAGATATCACAAATTGATCTTAATGCTAGTATCACAGAACTTTATTATTGTTATTTGTTATTTTAAATCGAGTTATGTTCAAAATATGTTGATTTGATTTTCTAATTAACTGTTTTTCATACAAAACCCATCAGTTGAATATCATATCAGTTAGGACATGTTTGGACATGTTATACATATGCATATACCTTTGAAAGCCCATCATGTGATACCAATACTGGTTATGTTGAGCTGGAAAAAAAATGGAAATATTTTAAAAAAAAACTAAAAAATATGCTTTTGTTAAAAAACGGTCCCGCTCGCAAGGGGTCAACGCTAGACCAGAAATATTTTGGAAATCATGATAAAACTAACCAAGGTACATTTCTAGGGGCGCTCTTTTTAATTTTTTTTTTTTTTGAGTGGTGTTAATGCACATATCGCACCTGTACCTCTAAAGTGAATCAACTCAAAATTTACAAATTTTCAGTAGAGGCAAAAAACGGTTTTTTTTTTAAATATTTACTATAAAATTTAAAAACAGTTATTTTGTTGTAAATAATTGCGAATAATAAGTATACAACAGTAGTTGTTTTTGCGATTTTTTCAGTGATAATCAAAAATAACAAGTTTTTTGGATGCAACTCAAAATATGTCTTTTTAGTGGATTCTAAAGAAGCTACTCTTATAACCCAAAGAGGGTTACAACTGTATTTTTTTTCGCGAAAGACTAGAAAAATCGATGTAAGATTTTTGCAGTGGATAGATATGACCACTGTGTATCGTTTTCTTGCAAAAAGTGAAAATTGAAAATTTTGAGTTGACTCACTTTAGACGTACAGGTGCGATATATAAAAAAACTAGCTGAACCCGGTGTGCTTCGCTACCCCTCATCGTTATAAAATGAAATAAAATATAAAAAAAATATTTATAAATTAACAAAATATTATTTATTTAATTTAGAATTAATTATTGCATTAACAACTTTATATATCCAAGGGCTTAATAGAAGTTATTATGGATTTTAATTTTTCTAAAAAGGGCGTGGTCCCGCCCAGTTTTCTTGTAGTACTATTTCTATTAATTTCAATACTACATATACCAAATATCATCGCCGTAGGTTAAAAATGGCCGAGATATGACGATTTTAAATTTTGAGTTATATGGGCAGGACCACGCCCCTTTGCCCACTAACAACTTTATATAGTTAAGGACTTATTATTTCGCAAAAATATCCTTTTGTGAAAATTTCATGACGATCCTTCCAGTAGTTTAGAAGATATTACGAATTTTTATTTTTCTAAAAAGGGGCGTGGTCCCGCCCACTTTTATTCTGGTATGTATTTCTATTCATGCAAATACCATATGTACCAAATATGACCGCTCTAGGTCAAAAAATTCCCGAGATATGACGATTTCAAATTTTGGGTTATATGGGCGTGGTACCGCCCCTTTGCCAAATCAAAAATATATATAGCTTATTATTCCTTCCAGAGTCACAGTAACGTGCTCTGAAAATTTCAGGAAGATCGGTTCAGGGGTTTGGCCTCCTATGAAGCACAAACAAACACACATTCATTTTTATATATATAGATAGATTGAAAGCAGATTAATTATAATTTAAGGTAAAATGGGGCGAAAAATTGGGATTTGGTAATAAAATAATGTTTGGCTACCTTACCTGTAGATAAAAAGTGTATAAAACTTTAGGTAAATACATATTACAAAAAAAAGTATTTTGTATAGCAAACATTGTTAGTGGTATAAGTAAGTATCTGAATTAAAAAAAGGGGGCGGTGAAGTGGGCGTGGCTCATAGTTATATGGCGACGTTAACAGTATTAAGAGCAATATACTACCAAATAAAAAAAAATCCGTTGGAAGGAACAAATTTTTACAGAGAACAAAAAGTTTAAAACTTTCAAACAAAATTTGGCGTGAAAAGGGGCGTGAAAGGGGGCGTGGCGTAAGAAATGTTTATTTCTCCCTCGCCTGGAGTATAATGTGTATACAATTTGAAGTAAAAACTATATGGGAGCAATTACATCATTTTAAAAAGTGGGCGTAAAAGTGGGCGTGGTCGAAAAAAGTACCCTATTAATCATGCCAGAGTCCCAGTTAAATGCTGTGAAAATTTTAGGAAGATCGGTCCTGAGGTTTGGTCTCCTATAAGCTACAAACAAACAAACAAATAAACAAATAAACAAACACACATTCCATTTTATATATATAGATAGATAGATTCAAAACCTCACTTCAATGACTAATAAGAGTATGAATAGTAACAGATACGATTAGAGAATAAATAGGTGATATTTCGGATGTTAACTATTCATAAATGTTCGCATTCTCGCTTGGGTTCTTATACGCAGTTTTTGCTATTTGATAATTGGTTATGGCTGCACAGAAATAATAGCATAAAATAGATCTTGTGCAATAAAAACACATAACGAAAATAAGGTAGCGAAATGCAGTTAAAATGGATGATCATATTCCTGTCACTGAAATGCTTCTATCACGTAGACATTATTCTATTTGCACAGCTTTTGCAGTGTATTAAAAAATTAAAAAAAAAAATATTTTCAATTTGAATTCGAAGTTACTGAATAACAGTATGTCCACATAAATTATTCCTTACCAATGTCACTTGGAAGAGAATGCAACAAGCCTTTTAGAATCTTAGAATTTAGAATTTAAAGAAATTTTGAATAAAATAGTTTTTACGAAAAACATTAATACAACAAAAACAAGTAGAGACCCTATCTCTAAGGCCCAACTAATTGGATATAGAAAATAAGCATAAACCAAATTTGAGTAGCATTGTTATTAAATTTTTTTTCTTTGAATATGAAAAAGTTCATATCGGATGCAATATTTATATGGGAACTAGGTCGAAAAATTGACCGATCCTGAGCATATGTGGTAAGGTCACTTATTTTTTGCAAAAACAAAACCCAAATTTAAAAAAAATCTGTGCAATATGTTTATTTTTGATAGATTCAAGTGAAGATCGGGAAGCAACTTTATATGGGGGCTATGACTAAGAATTTTCCAATAGGATTTATTTTTGGATAATTGATTAAGGGGTCTAATAAACATACACAAACCCAATATGTAACAACCAAAAATATGTGACCTAGACCCATCTTTTGTAATACCGATCGAATCAGAATCACCTTTTGAATCGATTTAACTATGTCCGTCCGTCCGTCCGTCTGTGTGTCCATGTAAACCTTGTAATCAAACTGCAGGTCGCAAATATGAATATATTTTGATGAAATTTGGTATATAAGCTTCCATGGGCCATGGAATGAGTGCTGTTGAAATTGGTGAGAATAAGTCCATGTTCAGACCTAGCCCCCATGCAAATGACCCCTATAAAATCGACGTAAATTGCCATAAGATCCAAATTGTCGTATAGATCTTAGTCAAATTGGGTTTGCATGTGTTTATTACATCCATTAATGAATAGTCCAAAAACAGTCCCTATGGGACAACTCTTGGTCATAGGCCCCATATAGAGCTGCTTCCCGATCTTCACTTAAATCTATCAAAAAACAAAAATATTGCACTGATTCATCTCAAATTTTGTTTGTATATATTTTCGCAAAATACAAGAGACTTTACCAAACATGGCCAAGATCGGTCCATTTTTGGACCAGGTCCCAATATAGACATAGCATCCGATATGACCTTTTTCATATCTGCAGCCAAAAAATTAAGAAAAATGCCACTCAAATTTGGTTTATGCTTATTTTCTATATCCAATTAGTTGGGCCTAAGAGATAGGATCTCTAAACGCATGGTATGGGGTATCGTATAGTCGGTCTAGACCGACTATAATTTTCTTACTTGTTTTTGACTTAACATATTTTGTTATAGTAGAATATGTTATTGTAATCACCATTGTTTAGATTAAAACATGTTATGCTGGATTTAATTCAGTTGCCTCAATTGTATTTATTAGTATAATAATTTGCATAAATAATTTCATTGGTAAAAGGAACTTATTTTGCTGTACTTTCGTTATATAAAATTTATGATTCAGAATTATTTGATAAAGAAAATATATTGTATTTCAAAATACAGAAGAATTAGAATAAAATTTCAGGATAGTTAAATACATTTTTTGTAGTGGTAACCTATTTAAAACAATTTTTTTTGGTTATACAAAATAAATATTGGTGTAAAATGCAAGAAAAGTGTCGGTGCAATTTTATGCATTTCTATCATTTATCAAATCAAATATTTGTTACTAATGTCCCCAAACAACATTATTAGCAAGTAAATATGTAGAAAGGAACACATGCCAAATTTCATCCTACCCACTTTATTAGTTGTTTTAAGATTTGTGCCATTGTTACAATTTTTCAGATATTTCCAGTGTAAAAAATTAATTTCCTTTATTGTCGATGTATTTAACATTTTTATATCCTGTACCACTATGTGGTTTGGGTATAATGACTTTATGCTGCTGTTTGTAAAATCCAAAAATATTTGACCTACACCCATCTTAAATTATACCGATCGAATCAGAATCACTATCTGATTCGATTTAACGATGTCCGTCCGTCCGTCTGTGTGTCCATGTAAACTTTGTAATCAAACTGCCCGTCGCAAATATGAATATCTTTTGATGAAATTTGGTATTTAATCTTTTATCGGCCATGGGATGAACGCTATTGAAATTGGTGAGAATCGGTCCATATTCAGACCTAGCCCCCATACAAATGACCCCTATGAAATCAACATATATTGCCATAAGATCCAAATTGTCATACAAATCTTTGTCAAATTGGGTTTGTATGTATATATTATATCCATTAATGAGTAGTCCAAAAATTATCCCTATTGGACAACTCTTAGTCATAGGCCCCATATAGAGCTGCTTCCCGATCTTCACTTAAATCTATCAAAAAACAAAAATATTGCACTGATTCTTCTCAAATTTTGTTTGTATATATTTTTGTAAAATACAAGAGACTTTAACAAACATGGTCAGGATCGGTCCGTTTTTGGGCCTAGTCCCCATATAGATATAGCATCCAATATGAACTTTTTCGTATACACAGAAAACGGATTCGTTGTGGCAATCGAATTTGTTGCCAACCGAATTTTGGTAGTCCTATGTACTATCACATTTTACTGTTATGATTACCGAATTATTTGTTACATACTTCCTCATGATCTTAAAGGCAATCGATTTTATAAATGAATTCGATTGTGTGAATTGTGACATTGAAGTTGATACAATAGAATTTAGGTTTAAGCAATAAATACAGAATAAAGTTTCAGTTATGTTTACTTCATATATCTGTTGCCACCATTGATATAATTAAAATAAAATCTTGCATGCTAATAGATAAAATGGTATGCCCAACCAAAGTGTTATATATATTGGTTGTATCTGCCATTTGTCGGGTTTGTATATATATCTAATTATATAAAAAAAACAATATTAAAGCTTTTTTTATAGTGTATTTATTTTTGAAAAATGAATTATACCGTTTACAAATATTTACAATATAAAACATATGATACAGAGATTCTTACAATTAATAGTCCCACATTACATATTTTTCACCAACGGTTGAAAGAGAAATGTGTGATACATACTTAGCTTTATTTTTTATTTATTTTACAATGTTATATATATTTGTTAAGCTGTTTACTCCATACCGAAAAAAATATTATCGAAGTACCAGGATTCTAATATTTTTACACATAAATAAAACGCATTATCGTCTATAATAATATGCTCGATTAAGCCAAACAACGGTTAAAATTTTTGACATTTATGTGCACAAACTACAATAGATTTTTTTAAAAGTAATTTCTAAACATTAGGCCGGTTTATATCCTTTACATTGAAACAAAACTTGCAATTTTTTATACTAACTTTGCAAGTAGATCCAGTGAATTTTTTAGATCGAAATCATTATCTAAAAGTAATCTGGCTGTTTTCGTTTGATTTTTTATATTTAATTATTTTTAGATATTGATTCCGTTATTTGAAATGTGTGCGGATTTTTTAAAATTTTATGTTCTCCTTCAAAGCGTATGGAGTTAACATTTATAAGAGGACCAATTTTTTCAATTAAGTTAGGATAATGAATCAAAAAAGAAATTTTGGTTTTAAAGGTTCACCTGAAATTTGTATATATAACTGATTATGAGTTACAATCAGAGACTCTAAATATTTATGCATTTTAAATGATATTGATTTTTTATACAATATATGAACGATTTCCCGAAGTTTCAATAATAATTCCCATTCAAGACATTCAATCACTAAATCTCCAATTAACAAAGGTATATATTGAATTATTAAAAGCATCTCATATGCAGTCAATTTAAATTTATTTTTATTTAAACAAAATCAAAATCAAAAAGTGGTGGTTTTACGCTGTTTGGCCCAAAATCAAACAAGATCAACAGATTTTATTCGGTAATTCTAATGTGAATAATTGTTTTTAACGTTTCTAAAATTGTTATTAGATCATAATGCCATATCTCCTCTAAGATATCGTACATGATATCAACACAGTTATTTATAACCTTGTTAAAATTTTGAAGACTTAAAAACTGAATTTTAATCTGTTTGGATTTTCGAGTAAATCGATATCATAATTTTCTTTGCTTTTTAGCTTTTAGGTATCATCAACGCAAGCTTTTGATTCTTGTGAGCTACATTTACAAAATCGACAGAAAAATTAAGAATTAAAAGATTCAACAAATCCGAGAATAGAATTTATTACTAAATTGTCTCCTCCAACTGTACATGAAATTAACTTTATAGATTGACCATTTACAGAAATTCCTTGTATTTGTAAAATGTTGTTTTTAAAAATTTTTTGAATATATTTCTATTTCCAATTTTTTTTTGGTCATCCGTAAAAAAAAGCATTCCCAAAAATCAATGATAATTTGGAATTTTAATGCTCTAGAAGAATTAAAAATTGTATATATATGCCTCTAATTTTTTGTTGCCCACTATGGGAACCCAATGGATTCCAAATTTCGAAATCATCGAAATAGATCATTATGGGTATTAATATTTCATTATGGGTTGATATTTTTAATTTTTTGTTACCAAAATGAGCGGTTTTGAATAATATTGCAAAAAGAAGGTGCTGAATTTATGCATTTCATATAATTTTAAATTTATTTAAATAAATTGTTTGGGTAAAAAGATTTTGAAAAAGTTGTTGGGGATCTACAATTATGAAAAAAAATGATTTATACTTTTAGCAATTTTGTTATCATTTTTATATGAAAAATGAAATTCTTTTCGTGAATCGATCATTTCAAATTTTATTAAAACATTCTGCAGGTGTAGCTACTTTAAAAGCAAATATTCAGATTTAATAAGTTCCTGATTTTCTTCCATATTACTTTGTTTACTATTTACAATATTATTTATACGAATATCATAATATTAAAACAGTTTATTTAATGTTTTAACGTCATCACTCTCTTCAGTCAAAATTTCTAAAATTATTTTCAAATTTCCTTGTTAACTATATTGTCAGAACTTCAACTGGAGTTGGTACTATCATTGTTTTCATTAAATCGATTTTGGGTACAAGTTTGAATAAAATGATAGTTTCTAACATGTTGTAGGTATGTAGGTATGTATGTATTCATATGAATATGAAAATGTACTGGTACAGCTATTATTATTACATTTGAATCTTACTTTACTTCGATGAGTAGTTCTAAAGTCTATTGGGTAAAAATTATTAGAATCAAAATATCTGTTACAGCAAATACAATTCATTGTTAAAATAAGTAATGTAATTATTTATCATTTAATTTAAGATATTTTTTTTTTGTTTAAAATAGCCAATAAAGTTAATTAAACAACTATTGAATAAGTTAATTAGATGAAAATTAAATATAATAGTTTATAAAAAATATTCTTAATACTTGTATTATATAAATCTGATTGGGTGAAAATTTTAAAAATGTACCTTTGTACAAAATTCCATAAAAGCTTGCTTTCCATTGGGTACAGTAACTTAAGCCCCATAAAAATGCAGAAACAGGCTTTCAGTGCTTCCAAAAACTTTTCAAAAAAATATGTCTTATCGCAGAGTGTTACAGAGTGCTTTCAATTCATCCAATTTTCCCACAAATATTATTTTAGGCTGCAAATTAACTTTTTCTTCTATTGAAAGTCTTTCATAACACAAGCTTGTTGGAAAGTCTATTAAGCAGAAGATAATTGAATCGATTGTGTAATAATTCAAAAAAATAACCAACATTACAAAAAATCTACTCACATCATGATGTACCACAAATTTTTCCTGGATCTCAGTTTTCGAAGCTTTGAAAGTTTTTGTCTTCTGGCCTTTTCAAATTGTAGACAGATGGGAACAAATAATGTAGTAAAAGAAAAGCAACTGACTTTTTTGAAGCTAAATTGTAAGAAAATATGAATTAAAACCTTTAGTTCAAATTTAGTTCATAAAATAAAGATATGATGATGCAGAACGTGTTTAAATTCAGATTACCCCACCTCTTAGCATAGAATACGTGAAGATTCGTCATAACTGCTGATACTCTGCAATCTTCACATCCCCATGAAAGTAATACCAATACGAATGCTAATGTTTGTCACTATCAAAAATGTTTGACCAAAACCAGTCTTTTATTATGGAATCAGAATCACTATCTAAGTCAGTTTAGCTATGTCCGTCCGTCTGCCCGTCCGCCTGTGTGTCCATGTAAACCTTGAAATCAAAACATGGCGCGAGTGTTAATATATTTAGCAGTAATTTGATATATAAGCTTTTATCGGCCATAGGACGAACAATATTTGTTCGAGGGTTCATGAGGGATCTATTAGTATGTAGTTTCTTTCCCAAATCATCAGGGGAGATTCAGAAATTTTAGCAAATATAACATAATGTTATTTTATAGTTTGCATACAAATGCTTATTGTAGGACCTCAGGATAAATGTTCAATTTGGTCACGGGCTTATGTATTGTCCAATATTATATTTTTTATTTTCCAAAACATCGGGAGAACTTAGAAAAATGAATTTTAAATACACAACTCTACAGTACACTCGTACTTCCGTAGTTTGGTATTATATTTATTTATGTTGTTTTTAATTTATGCAAAATTGCTTTGAATCGCTACAGATGTTTCTTTTCATAATATTTTATATTAATATATATTTTTTTATCAATTAAAAAAAATATGTCTAAGTCTTTTTACACGCACGTTCCACATAAAATTTTACATTTATTTTTAACTTACCGTTCGTGTTTATCCGTAGTACAAATCTTGATGTCCACTTTTTTCAAAACAATTTTTTTTTAATTAATAATTATTATTTTTCACACAATTATTTAACAATAAATTTTATGATATAAAGTTTTATATTTTTTTCAGATTTGAATTTTTCAACAATGACATTAAATCCAAACATTCGATTGGGTTACTAATAAATTTATATATTTCTTACATTAACACCAGTATTTGTTTCACTTATATATCATTCGGTTAAATACACCAAAAGCAGTAAAAATTTAATTTTTCGTTTGTTATAACTGAAAAATAATTCTATAAACAAATTTGTTTGCATCTTATATACCAACAATTTGTTGTAATATCTGTTAACATTTTTTTGATTTAATATATGTTGTTATAATCGAAACTGTTGTTGCAATCATCAATATTTAGTATTGTAGCATATTATGATGTATTTAACTTAGTTCTCTCAATCGAATTGGTTTAATAAGTTCTATAAAATCTTTGATCAGTAGATGGGACTTATTTTTCTATTAAAGGGGCATTAAAATTATGAGAACTATATTCGTATGGTAGATATTAAAGAAAATGTAGTACATTTTAAAATATTTATAAATTATAATGTAAATTCTTATTTCCCAAATAAATTTTTTTAATGGTAACATAATTCCAACCAATCCTTTTTCTGTGTGTATCTGCAGCCGAAAAAATTAATAAAAATCCCATCTAGACCGACTATAATTTTCTTAGTTGTTTAAATATGAAATTAAAATTAATATAGCTAGAAGGATGAAATTTTCGTATGTGTTACGAGGATGCCAAAATAAGTAATTTCAACGAATGATTTGGTGGGGAACAAATAAGAATACTGAAAAAAATTCAAAAAGTTTATTGGTGGCGAAAAGTAGTACTGTCAGATGCTTTAAATAAATATAACAACCGAATACCTTATATGATGAAGATTTTATTAACTCAGATTCAGTGCACCAAAAATCTCAACAAAGGTATAGTCTGGTGCCAGTTTCAGGAGTGTTATTTTATCAATTTTATCCGATTCACAAATCAATACAAATTTAATAAACACTCACATATCATTGTATAGTTTTTTACTTGAAGCTTAAATATGTGTTTTACGTAGATGTTACTGGCAACTTTAATGGAATTTTATACAAAAAAGTATACCACATGGTACAAATCTGTAAATATGGTGTACATCTGCAAATAGAAATACCTTTCAAATGCGATATTTTTTGTCAAAATCGGTTGGTAATTTAATGTCTCAAATATGTCAACAAAAATCGCCTTACCCATATATATTATTGATTTATTTATTTATTTATTTTTATTTTTATTTAATGTTTCATACCCAAGAATTATGTCTCATATTACAGTATGAAATTGATAAAACAGTCATACAATATGACTTAAAATACTTATAGAACTAATTTTAATTACATACATTTAACAATTTATTAAAAAAAGCAAACAAATTAAAAAAAAATTTTTGGCAGGCAAAAGAAAAAGACAGTTTGACAGCTGAAAGTTTAGGGTTAGTCAAAATGAGATTTACATGATTGAGCAACGCGTTTACATTGTTACACAATATTTAGAAATTAATGAAAGTTTAACGGCTACAGTTCGAAAATTTCGTACAAAATATAATCCGACCATTGATGTAACCCGTGCAGAGAAAAATTGAAAAATTGAGGAAGACTGGATCATTTGGTAATGCTAAACACCCTGTGGTCCAAGAAGAAGCCTTTCGAATGTCAATATCGAAGCCATGCGTAAAAGTGTTGGTGAAAGTCCATAAACATCAATTCGGCATTCTGGATAAGTATTACAAACTTCCATATGCTGTCTACAACATATTCTCACTGAAGTTCTAGTCTCCACGCAAAAAAAAAATTAAATTGACAGGAGAACTGGATCCCAATGACTATCCATAGTGAAGATATTTGATTGAACGGATTATTGAACACTAGCAAGTGGATGCTGATTTTTCTAATAAGGCGATGAAGCACACTTTCACCTTTATGGCTTCTTCAAAATTGTCACCAAGTATCACTCTTTGGTGTAGATTTTGGGCTGGAGACATCAAAGATTACATATCAATAAAAATATAATGTAAAGAAAAAATAATGTGTTTTCTGTTTAATTAAAACTATCTGATTCCAGCACTCGAAAGTCTAGTGCAATATTTATTTTTATTTTTTAACTTATCCAATTCACAAACGAACACTATTTTGGTTTATTATTATTGTGAATGAAGAAAACAAACCCATTAACAAACATATTAACAAATTTAATAAATACACATATAGCACATGTGCAATTTTATGTATGCGTTAGTAGCAACTTTAAATGCAATTTACTCAAAATAAAGAAAAAATTATAAATCTGTAAATCTAGTGAACAGCTAAAGTGAAATAAATACCTTTCAAATATTAATATTATATTAATATTAATTTAATATTAATATTAATATTATATTTCATATATATATATATATGTCGACCTCCTTCTGAATTTAAGTCTCATGTACTTTTCAATTTTAAATGAAAAGCATTTATTTAATTTTCATCATCTAACGTTTCGCATTATATATAGTTTCGGATTATATTTTATTAATTAAATAATTTTTTGTCAAACTTTGCACTTAATTTTCAAAAATAAGAATTGTTTTACACAGTACATATAACACGATATAAAACACATATTTATTATAAAAAATAATTGCAAATAAAAATTAAGAACTAAAAATATCACAGTAAAAATTTTCCTAACACTACGTATCACAGTTTTGGCCTTCTACTACCTGATGGTGATGGTGCGTGATGGTTACATTAGCTAAATATTTAGTAAAATAGTCAATTGTTGTATCTAGTATGATAAAAACAAAAATCTTAAGTATACATTTTTTATTCATTCCCAGGAAAAACAAACATTACCAAATAATGGGTTTTAGAATGAGATGTAACTGGTTGAAGTTTGCCTGATAAGCTCATTATTTTAACACGGGGATGTCATTGGAGGTAACTAGTTGCCTAGGAACTCATTATTTTCACTTTGAAAGTAATGCAGTATGCAAGGCGCTGGCATGAAATATAAGTAGCTGTATAACACATTATTAGTAACGCCTTATTTTCACTTCAGCAGTAATGCAGTGGGCAGTGGTAGGTCATTATTGGTAATGCAAAAATCAATGAGCTGCTATTACGAAATTTTTGCTGGGTTTTGTAAATGGCGCGAACCATTTTGAAACTCTACGTGTACGCAAACATACATACACTAGTTTCAAAAGCATGTTAGATTTTGTTTGGTTGCTTAACAAGTTGTTTGCTGCAAACTTCATTCATGAATTTTGTGGATTTCAAACATTTTGGCCGTGATGCTTATCCATTTTATTTTTAATTTAAGAGGTAAATGTTATTAGTACTAAACAGTTTTTCGGTTGAGGGTTGCAAAATTTTTACATAAGAGAGTTTTTTTTATTAGTTTTACTTTTAAGAGAATGTAAAATGCCAGTTGTGTGGATAAAAGGGATTATACACTGTTAAACTAAAATAAAAATGAAAAATCGCTCAAATGAATAATACCCAAAATACCCAAGAAAAATTAATAAATAAACACTAAAATGCTCAAAAACAAAATGAAAAGTGACCCAAAACCAAAAATTTATTTTTGATCAAAATAACAACTAATGAGATTGTGCTGATGTTTGCAAGTGCAAAAAATACTTACCTATACCCACATTTAATTATACCGATCGGACCAGAATCTGTTTCTGAGTCGATCTAATGATTTCCGTTCGTCCATCTGTCTGTCTGTCCGTATGTCTGTTTGTGTGTCCATTTAAACTTGTAATCAAATATATTTTAACGAAATTTGGTCTATAAGCTCTTGTCGGCTATATGATGCTCGCTACTGAAATTGCTGAAAATCGGTGCATGTGTTCAGACCTAGTCCCCATTCGTATAACCTCTATGAGATCGCCCAAAATTGCCATAAGATCCAAATTATCACATAGATTTTTGTCAAACATGATTTGTGTGTGTCTATTAGACCTATTAAACAGTAGTCAAAAAATAAACCCCATAGGACCATTCTTCGTCATATCCGTTATACAAACTTGCTTCCCGATCTTCACTTAAATATATCAAAAATCAAAAATATGGCCCAGATTTTGCTCATATTTGGTTTGTATTTGTTTTCGTAAAATATATATGGTTATGATCGGTCCATATTTTGACCTAGTCGCCATATAAAAATAGCGTCCGATATGAACTTTTATATATTGACAGACAGCAAATATTTAACAATGCCACACATATATGGTTTTTTGGTAATTCTCTAATAAAATTAGTTGGACCTATGACACTTTCTCCTATGGTATAGAGCAGAGGTGCCCAAGCCATATGCGATTGATGCACATTTGTTTTTGTAAAAGTACTAAGGCATACGCAGTGCATTCTAATACACATGCAAAGCACTCTGCAATAAACAATACAAACTTCTCAAATAATTTTGTCTTTTTCGTTTTTTATTGCTTTTTGTTCCTTAAACCAAAGCGCAAACCAAAATCACTTTCGTAGCGACAGAGATATTCAATGTAAATTTGTTTTTGTCTTGTATGATTCCATTTAAAAAATAGTTCGTAGCTGTGAATTAAAAAACACATGAAAAAATCTGTGTAAAGGGGAAAGTGATTTTTTTTTACTTACAACTTCAAGGCTGAAGCATAATACATATTTAATATGCTTTCAAATTATTCAGACTAACCTAAAATATCATGTCATATTCAGATAACATTTTTCATTTTATTTTCAGTGTACATGTGTGAAAAAAAATTAAAAAAATATTTTCTTTATATATGTTGGTGTTTGTACTTCTATAAGAAAGTTTTGAGCACTCCTGGTATAGAGCATCGATTCTTAAACAATGATAAATTAATGATAAAAAATATATATTTCATATTATTGGCATGTAGAATCATCTACATTTAGCATCAAGGGTTATGTGAAGAAGCCGATTGAATATTTTAAAACGAAACTACAAACAAGAAAAAGATTGTTTCAAAAAACCGACAAAGGTAGTAATAATAGAGAAGCCATATGTATGTATATAAGTACATCTATCAAAAAATTTTATCCTTCCAGCTGCTAAAGCAATAATTTTAACAAGTAAGAAAATTATAGTCGGTCTAGCCCGACTATATGATACCCTATACCAGAGTTTAGAGACCCTATCTCTTCGGTCCAACTAATTGCATATAGCAAATAAGTATAAACCAAATTTGAGTGGCATTTTTATAAATTTTTTTTCGCTGCAGATAAGAAAAAGTTCATATCGGATACTATATTTATATGGGGACTAGGTCTAAAAATGGACCGACCATATTTGGTAAAGTCACTTATACTTTGAAAAAATATGTACAAACCAAATTTGAGAAAAATCTGTGCAATATTTTTGTTTTTTGATAGATTTAAGTGAAGATCGGGAAGCAGCTCCATATGGGGCCTATGACTAAGAATTTTCCTATAGGGATTATTTTTGGACTACTGATTAATGGATATAATAAACACATACGAACCCAATTTGACTGAGATCTATATGATAATTTGGATCTTATAGCAATTTATGTCGATTTCATAGAGGTCATTTGTATGGGGACTAGGCCTGAACATGGACCGATTCTCACCAATTTCAATAGCGTTCATCCCATGGCTGATGGAAGCTTATATATCAAATTTCATCAAAATGTATTCATATTTGCGACCTGTAGTTTGATTACAAGGTTTACATGGACACACAGACGGACGGGCGGACATCGATAAATCGACTCAGAAAGTGATTCTGAGTTGATCGGTATAATAAAAGATGGGTCTAGGTCAACTATTTTTGGTACTTACAAACAGCAGCACAAAGTCATTATACCCATCGCACATAGTGGTATAGAGTATAAAAATATGTGAATCCGATCACAGGGAAGATGTGTAATCATCTATTTACACATCAATTAAAATCAAGCAGAAAGCTTAAAATATTTATCACTTATAGCAAACAACTGCAGGGGTTCAGCTAATATAAAAATTATTTTATGGTTTCTTTGTTTTCTGATCAGTTTCTAATTTTGTGAGTATATGTATGTTTATTCGAGCTTACTGATAATTGGTTTTTGATGCAAATAAAACTACTTTTTATTTCATCTATACACCCAACGTTTCGTTGCTATTTGGCAACATCATGAGGGGCACATTTATTATTATTTATTATTTCAACTGGTTGTTATAGTTGGGGTTGTTGAATTAGCTGAAATAATTTTTAAATTAATAATAGCGTTATACTTGTGGGGTTGTTGAATGATTATATAGTGAAATTTTTACCGTTGTTATAGCAGAGGTTGTTAAATTAGCTGAAATAATTTTATACCATAATCTTTGCACCAATACACTCATACTTCTCACGCTCTTTTTGTGATTGTATTGTGAAATAGATTTTTAGGCCCCTGAGCGTATAGATGTTTACACATCAATAATGGAATGCAATTTGGACATATTGCTGCGTGTATCGAGAACCACTATCGCATAGAAAGTATCATATATTTTAAGAACTACTTGAAACGAATTGTAACTGTGTTAAATTTTCAAAGGTGCGTTCATTAAATTCTCATTTTTTCCAATTTGTCTACTACTAAGAAATGGAAAGTCGGCATACACATCTTCTTCTTCATGCTTAAGTACGTTGGCTGTCTCGCGAAAAGGTATTTAATCGCAGTTTTGACCTGTAGTATGAAGTACGACTATATTGAATTGAGAGGGAAAATTTTTATTTAAAAGATCATTTTCTTTACTTTTCTTGGCTAGCTAAGGTAGCTTATTTGGCTGACATTTATTCTTACTTGTATGAACTAAATTTTTGTTTACAAGGTACATAAATATTTTAAGGTCGAAAATAAAATAGAGGCAAAAGAAATTTTTGAATCATTTCCGTCACTTCTTGAATTTGTAGAAAGTTGTGATCAAAAACTGTCTCTTGAAGAAATTCAGAATTTAATTGAAGATATAAAAACCTAAAAAGCTTTTAAAAATTATTTACCCTCTTCCAGACCAGAGTATGAATAGATACGAAATCCATTTCGTTGCAAAAATAAGTTCTCCATTTTTAAAGACACTGCATTATTGCTTATATGTTTTATCGACGATCATATGAAAACAATGGGAATACCAAGCAACAAGTTAGCGCATACTAATTACGGGTTCGCACAAACTGTATTGTACAGATCACAGCACTGCACTAAGTGGGCACAAGCCCTACTATACTGTGACGCTTAGGCGTCACCCGTTCTGGGGGATAGCGTGGTGGCGCAGCGTTGCGGGTGCCTTAGGAAAATTTCTAACATAAAGGGGTCTATAGGTTTAAGAACCGCTGGTAGAGAGGTCGTATAGTCGTTCTAGATCGACAATTTTTTCTTACGTTTCTGCCATTTACGTTAAACAAATTTCTTTAGTACTTCTTAGCTACAAACCAAAAATATACCTACGTATAGTATATAGCAATATACCTTATCTTTCCTAATCTATAAGAAGTTTTTGTCTAATTGCCATCGAAGCAATACTAAATGTACCGTCTGTTCTTTGAAATCGACGAAGAAAATCAGTTTCACCGTCTTTTAATTTGACAAAATTGGTCATGAACAGTTAATCGTACTAAACAAAAAATATTTTAAATTGTGCGCCTCCGACTCTTGCACTTCCTGAAATATGTGAGAAGTGAAAACTTAAAAAAAAAATCAATGAAATAAGTATTCTACAATAAGTGCGTGTATCTTAAAATCTTGTTAATTTATTATTCTAATCGAGTTGTCCTTTAAAAGATATTGAAACATCTTTTAAAACGACATGTATTTTTGAAAGTCGGTGGTTATTATCACGTTAAAAAATTTTGTGATGGATTATTTTAAAAAATTATAATTTAAAATTTGTTGTTGCCGATTGTCTTCTCTACACTTGCGCTAAACTTAATGAGTGAATATTTATAGTTTCCTGAGTTAGTGAAATTAGATGCAAACTTATTGATGTGTAAACATCTATACGCGCAGGGGGGAAAATTCCTATTTCACAATACAATCACAAAAACAGCGTACATGTGAGAGTCACATCTTACGCGTAAGATGTGACCATGAAGACAAATCGGTATGACTTATGATTGTTTGGTGAAAAAATTATTATATGAAATAACGTTTCTATCGCTGTTTTCTACATTTTATTTATTACCAGATGTTTACACATCTCCCCTGTGATCGGGCTCAAATGATTTTTTTTAATACCAATTTTGTAAGTACACTCATTGACATTCATTAGACTCACACAAAGATTTAAGGCTCTAACTATCTATCAAAGGAGTCCAGATATATGATATTAAATATTCATTTAGTATGTCATTTATAGACTCGCAGAAATATTGAAGGCTCTAGCTTTTATACTATTTCAGATATTATACTTTATATATGGGAGGTGCCACACTCACCAGTCCAGTACCGCCATTTTAGGAACGAATACTCAAAGTTTGTAATGTAATTTCTAGGTGACATACGGTCCTTCAATTCTGTTCCCCCTTCATCAGTTATTAACCTCCAAATATCAATTTTGTTGATTGCAGATTTACGGGTGATGGGGTGGGAATTTAGGTCATCTTCCTTCATACTTCTAAAATCCTGAAGTCATAGGGCACTCATGCGCGCATGTTTAATGACCGATATGTGCAGTAGTGTGATGTTAAGCATGACGCCGATAGCATCGGTTGGTCACGTTCTGTTCGATCCGATGATGCCAATACAGGCAATGCGGTACACCTTGTTCAGAATTGTCTTAGCCATCGCTTCCTCAACTTTTGACCACCATGGAAGAGCCGCATTAGTAACCATTGGTTTCATTATAGTCCTTAACGACCAATAGATCATTAGAGGTTTTAAACCCCACGTTCTACCAATTAGACTTTTGGTTGTTATTCAGTGTCAGGGATTTATCCAGGACTAACCCAAGATATTTGACTTCGTCCGAAAACCCAATTATCAAGTCATTTAAACTTGGTTTCAGTTGAGTTTTCTTCGTCTAGTGAAGGATATCAGTATAGTGTTAGATCGGTTCATTTATAACCCTTAATTCTGACACTATTGGAGGGTACATTCCGCTATTGTACTATCCTGAAAGCTGGTCACAGAGATAAAAACATCGTCTGCGTATCCAGAGGTTCGGAATCTATGACCAAGGTCCAAAGCACTGGACCTAAGGACAGCCCATAGTGGTACTTATAGTCCTAGGCGTACTGCCTATGTTCAGTGTAATTACCCTACAGTTGAGCACATCCAGGGTCCAATTTATTATGATTGGAGAAATATTCTTTCTCAATATGGCTCCTTCAATTGCCACATATGACGAAATTTCGAAGGCGCCCTGTATATCAATGAAGGCATAAAGAGATATACATATGTTTGGCATCAAGTGTCTTTTCTACCATTGTGACAACATTATGGATAGCTGCTTATATATATTTACCCTGTTGGTACGCAAACTAAAGTTCATGAATATGTTTGCGAGCCACATAAGTGTCCCTGATATGATGGTCCATTGTCTTCAGGAAAAAAATTTAAACTTTTCGGTCCATACGACTTAGGTAACTTTTCAGATTTAATGCCTACCTTGGGTATTAATACTGTAGAAGATAAGATTTAAAAAGTCCAGTGAGTTGTGGGATGGTGATATCCATTCCTTCCGATGATTTACATGGAGAGAATCCAATTACCATCAAGCCGGATTCTTCTAAGGTATGTTGTTACAAAGTATGTTCTCCGTTGGGGAGGCAAATGCGGATACGGAAATTGAAACGATGGAAACACTTCGAGAAGATTTTTTGAAAATAATGAGGCTGTAACTCGAATCACTGGTATAAAAAAAACAAATAATAATTTTAAATCATAAAAGCCTTTAAAAAGAAACATAAAAAATCAAAAATTTTAAAAAATATTTTATTTTACTTCCCATAAAATTTTTTTCCACAAATTTCAAGTTTGCTAACCCATAAGTAGGCACCTAATAGGCGTAGAAACCTATTCAAACACTCATTTCATAGGTTGATCAATTATCTATCATATGCCTTTCAAATTGAAAAGTTGTGATTTTGCAAAGTTGTGCTTTTGCAACGAAAAAACTCAAATGGCGCCACTGTGCGACGCGTGTTTACATTACCACTGCCCCAGATTATATAGTGGGCATTGGCATCACAGCAGATGACCCAGGTGAGACTTGATAATATTCCACAAGGGCCATAACTTCGTTGATGAGTACTGCTCTACGTCACAGAGAGGCAGAGGTCAGCACTACATCGTGCTCGCCAGCAAGAGAGGGCACTTTAGCCCAAATGGCGACCAGGTCTCCTGAGACGCATTCTGAAATTGGAAGAAATGTTGTCTTAGTTCTAAAAAACAGGGCCTCTCTGGGTTTCGTTGTTGAGAATCATATATATGCTTACCTTGGTTAGCGTTGAGCCCTTTAATGACACCGGCGTTTACCCATGGTTCATGGTTATAAGCGATATCCAGAACATCAGTGCTGAATATTGAGGTATCTTGTTTGACTGTTTTTTGCATCAGCATTTCTGTTGAGCGGGGGCCTATACTTGACTTGACAACGCCTTTCGAACAGCTAGGCATTACATCCAAATTGGTGAAGTTCGTGGAAGTGGTTGTTTTTATTTGTTTGGGTTTGACATGCCTTGGCTCATTTTGTGGAACAGTGGGTCTTATTAGCACCGATTCATTCCCATAATTCACTGAGTAGTCCGTTCACACCTGCTTTTATTGGCACTTTCGAGTACTCAACCGAAAGGTCATTTTCTTCCCCTCGATCGTCGTCTTTTGCGACCCTTTTGAGTATGGCATTTCTCCAATGAATCCTGAGTGACTGTGCCTTTTTTTGTCCCGGCAGACGAAGGTAAGCCATCCTGGTTTGAACTGGGCTTAACAGACCCCTTCTTAAGCTCCACTGTCTTGTTGAGAACAGCTTTTTCTTTCATCTTGGTCTGTTCATTTGACAACACTTGCTGTTGCAGAACTATTGGCAATGTTGGGTTTTGTTCTCCCGAAAAGCCACTTACAACTGCTTGTGTGTTACTATTCTTTGGCAATTCAGCAGTACGTTTTAGTGGGTGTCAAGTATCAGGTGGTGTAGAGCCATCCGCTCACTCCCTTTTACGCTTCGATGTAAGCTCGCGTACCTCTTTTTGGGGTCACGCATAGGCAATTTACACAAATCATTTTTTGAGGCTTGTCTTTTTATCTGTGTTTCCATATAAAACTTTTAATAAAACTACAACTCACAAATATGAATATATTTCAATTTGACATACAAAAGGAAAAAGACAAAGAAAAGGGGTCGAATCTTGCTTTAATTTTTTTTCTAATGGCGACTTGGAACTAGCTTATGTTAATACATTTAGAGCATAAGGAACAGGATCACCAAGCAATCTTTTTAAACTAAGATCAAGCTCTTTGCTAGCATGAAGCAGAAGATAGTGCAGTAGGGCTAGACGTGGCTTCGAAGAGAAACAAACAGAACTCAAGTATGCAATACGGAAGAGTAAACGAAAGTATTTTAAACAAATATGTTTAGAAACAGACACAAACCCATGGGGAACAGCATATAGAGTTGTAATCGCTCGACTAAAGATTGGTAAATCTCTACAGCAAGCACGCCTATTCTACTGCACCTTATTGTGTTTTTTTTTTCAAAGCATAAAAAAAATCATTCCACATTTCCAAGAAAATAAACAAAATGGCTAAAGAAACAAATATCTAACCGACGCCTCTTTGAAGGTTCTTTTCCTAAAGCGTGGAAACACAGATGCTGATGTAAGTTCTGAAGCCTGATAAATGGCCAGGTGACCCATCCTCGTATCGGCTAATCTGTTTTCTTGACACCATAGGTAAGATCCTGGGAAAAGTCATATATAATAAGCGTCTACCTGTAGCGGAGAGCTCAAAAAGTCTATCCGAGAGAGAGCTTGGTTTTAGGAGAACAAGATTAATTGTTGATGACACAAGAATGGTAACTAACATAGCAAAACTGCCAGGCAAGCCAGAGGAGCCAAAATACACTGTACATAAAAAATGAGTTTATTTGTGCAAATGATCATAATGATCTCTTTGATTGGATTAGGCGCTCCAAGATGCCTAGTGAAGATAATATCAAGTTATGATGGAAAACCTACATGTTCACATGGTACCACAGGATTCAGTACTGGGTCCGCTTCAATGGATATTAATTACAATAGTGTTTTAACGATAAAAGTGCTAGATAGAAGGATGAAGGTTGGCTTTATGGACGACTTTGTTGTAGTTGCAACTGGTAGATACATTGATGTAGTAGAAATCCATGCAAACGAAGTATCAAATTTCATTACCTTGTGGTTGAACATCGCGTGATTCTAGTTACCATAACAAAAGATTGAGATGGCTTTAATAAGTGGTAATAGATAAGCTTAATTTATCAAAGTTAAAGCTGGGCAGTACGATGTAATATCGGAAAGCGAATTAAAGTACCTTGAAATGATGATTGATGCCCAATTGAACTTCAACGCATATTTAAAGTTCGCCTGCAAAAATGCATCAATAGTAAGAAAAACCTATCACAAATGATACCAAATTTTGGAATACCAGGACAAAGTAGAAGGTTCCTAATATCAAGTATCATTAAATCAATTCTTCTGTATGCTGCTCCTATGTGGTCACTTGAACTAAGTGTCAGCTCTCGAAAACTGATGTAGTGTATATTCGAACTACATCAGATTACGCAGTATGTGTAATAGTGGGAATGATTCCCATAGAATTACTGGCAAGTGAAGCTCATAGACTTTATGTATCAGAAAGTAATAATACAAATGTGTCAAAGTCCGAAATACGTAGAACGGGAAGCGAATCAGTGACAAACTAGATTGGACCAGAGTTTAATTGGTCGATCGACATTTCAAATTATAACCCATATACATAGATGGATGATTAGAGAAGTGAACTACCAATTGACATAATTTTTAAGTGGCCACTGTTCTTACTTAACCTACCTAAACAGATTTGGACACGATGAATCTCCTATGTGCCCACGGAGTCCAGAAGCATTCGAGGTAGTGCATCATATTATGTGCATATGCCCAAGTCCTCAGCGAGCACATACAATTGGAGATAGATAGATATAGGAGCTCAAGTAAAGCAAGATAATATTTTGGAGGCAAAATTAAGATCTGAGGAAAATTTGGACATTGGTGACTGATTTTCTTTAGATGTTGTGTAACACGTCGAGAGTAGAAGAGTTAAAACGAAAACAATCGAGAAGTAGCTGTGGTGATTAGCTAAGTCTAACATGCTCTCCGACATACCTAGAAATTGAATGTTAGCGAACCTTATTCAGGATTTCAACCAGCCGGACCAAAAAAAACGGACAGATAGACGGACGAAGGGATATACAGACAAATTATCATATAATAATTGGTTCATAGTCTCCGACTAACCTTTGCGTCGTGCGATTGATCTTATTAGTCTCTCTGATAGTCAGTTTTTGTTTTCATACACTAATCAGATACATTTTTTTCTGCTCAGAAATAATTTCGGTATCCGAACTCAGAGATGGCAATCTTCTACTACTTATTGGAAATAAAACAAACGCCGATAATAGCAGCAAAAGAACTATCTGGTATTTGCAAAAATAAATCGAGGTTCAACTCAAACTTGAAACAGTCTAAAGGCACAATATACGCTTCTTATCTAAATAACCTACCTGAATCTGAAATTGTGAGAGAATTGAACTCCCAAGACGTAGTGGAGGTTTATAAGTTTCAAAAGACAAATACCGAAAACAAACAAGTTCCCTCTGGCATTCTACTCTTAACTTTCGACAGATATTCTACCCCAGAAAAATTTGAGATTTCATGGCATAAAGTTAATGTCAGACCGTACTTTCCTAACCCCATGTTGTGTAAAACCTGTCAAATGCTCGGTCACACAAAAAAATGGTGCAAAAACGATGCTTTATGCGATAACTTTTCTGTACCACCATACAATCCAGATAAGTGTACACGTACCTTTTGTATTAACGATTCGGAAGAACACCCTTCCTCATCTCGCGTCTGTAAAGCATGTAAGCAGCAAAGGGAAATACTTAAAATTAAAACAAAAAAGAAATGTTCACTTAAAGTTGCAAAAGAAATGTACCAATCCCAACTACAAACACAACTGTTAGTACAATCGTTTTCCAACATAACAAACAACAACAAACCTACAACCAACATCAACTCATCTAGCATTAACACTGTAACCCAAAAAAATAACATCGAAGAAATAAATAACATGTCATCTACTACAAAAAACAATGCCTCCTCAACAAAATAATGAAACAGAAACAACAACAAACAACAGTGACGATTCCACTGTTACAAAAACAATACCTCCCAACAATACAATGAAATAGAAACAACAACAAACAACAGTGACAATTCTATTGTTACTCAAAAAAAAAACTATCATTAAAAAAGAAAAAACAACACAAAAACAACAACAAACACTAATCAATACAATATGATTTTAACCCGTGCAATGACAAAATCCCTGTCTAGCACATCTAAAACAGTAATTACTGCTAAAAAAAATTAGAGACACTTAACTTAACCCAAAACAAAAACATCTCTTTGCCTAAAACAGCAACAACACGCATACGCAATGATTCTTACAATGATCATGATATAATGTTTGTTGACGAAGAATAATTTACCCACTATTTTCTTCACTATGGATTTTAAAATTTTACAATGCAACATTAATGGTTTTATTAACAACTACTACGAACTACAACTAATATTAAAGGATCACACTCCAGACATTATATCCATTCAAGAGACTCATATACCTTTTAACCATCACAACATAACTCATCCTAGCCAATACAACGGCTTCTTCCACAACTTAGCCTGCAACACAACTTCTAAACAGGGAATCGGTATCCTTTTTAAAAAGACAATACCACACAAATTAATATATACGGACCACGTAACTTCCTCTATTGCTGTTCAAATAGACACTCCTACAAAATTCACTGTAGTATGTACATATATCCACCCCAACCAACACATCTCAGTAAACAACTTAACATCGATCATTAGCAATATCAACACCCCTTTTTTAATGACCGGGGACTTCAACTCATGGAGCTCACTTTGGCGCTCTTCAAAATCCAACACACGAGGAAAAATACATGAAAACTTTATAATAAATGAGGACTTAATCATCCTTAACGATGGGACCCCAACTCATTTCTCCACTCACAACACCTTCTCCAACGTCGATGTATCGATCTGCTCTACCCAACTTGCACTTCTCTGTACATGGAAAACCCTCCCTAACCTCCATGGCAGCGACCATTACCCAATTTTAGTTGTAATCAAAACCAGTGTTTCCCATAATATATCAAAGTTTAAACCAAAATACAAAACTGATGATGCTAACTGGAGCCTGCACCAAGATAAGTGCGAAGAAAATATTGGTAAAGTCAAGACTGCCTGAAACATCAACCAAAACGTAGCGTCGCTTATAAAATGCATTAGAGCAGCAGCAAACGTCAATATATCCCAAACCAAAGGTAAACCATATAGCCCACATGTAGTATGTTGGAATTCTAATTTAGAATTATTACGGAAACACAAACAAAACCTTTGGCATAACTACAAACGTGTAAGAAGCGACTCAAATTTGATTTTATACAAAAAACATAATGCCATATTTAGGAGAGCAGTCAAAATAAGTAAAGCAGTATGTCTTCAAAACTTCACAGCCAATATCAACCCCGACTCCTCTCCCCAACGAATCTGAAATGATATTAAACGATTAACTGGTGGATATTGTTCAAATAACATAAGTCACCTAACATCAGGTGATACTTTCCTTTAAACCCCCACTGATATAGCAAACTGCTTTACAAAACATTGGTCAGAACAATTTGAAACCAAATACTTCTCTACAATCTTTGAACTAAATAAACAAATTTACGCAAAATTTATCTACAATCCCCAAGCCGTTAACAAATATGCCAGTAAAATTGAAAACCCAATCAACTTCATAGAACTCGAAAACGCTCTAAGTTCAGCAGAGGGCAAAACTCCAGGTCAAGACCGTATTCTCATACCCTTTGTTGAAAAATCTCTCCATCCCTATTGAAAAACTACAGCTCACATTATACAATAACATTTTCTCATCCAGTGTTTTCCACGAGATTGGAAAACTGCTATGTCATCACAATCCCAAAACCCAAGAAGGTTCACCACACAGTTTTTGGTTTAGATCCTTTTCTCTCTTACCATGTATCAGTAAAATCTTAGAAAAAATAGTAGCCAAGCGATTAATGTGGTTCTTGAAGGTCAATAACTTCGTCACCCCCAACCAGGTTGCTTTTATGAAAAAACAAAAGACAGATGACGTCCTCCTATATCTTCAGCACTATATATCAAAACCATTATCAACTAGAAATCGCATTAGCCTACTTTACACTGATTTTGAAAAAGCTTTTGATAGGATTGGCACTCATGTAATACTACAACAACTCACTGATTGGAAAATTGTTAAAAACATGTATTCTGTTATCAAGAGTTTTTTAACCAACAGAAAAATCAAAACACATATCAATGGCCAACTTTCTTCCACCTTACCTCTACATAACGGAATTCCCCAAGGCTCTCCTCTCTCCGTAGTCCTATTTATCGTTGCCTTTAACCAATTTAGTCAGATTCTATCCAGTGAAAAACAAATTAAACACGCCATGTATGCCGACGACGCACAGTGGCGCCATTTGAGTTTTTTCGTTGCAAAAATCATATCTTTTGAACCGAATAACATAATTGAATAGTTTAAACAGCATATGATAGATAACTGTTCAGCCTATGAAATGAAAGGGTGCTACGCTTTGTAGGGGCCTACTTATGGGTTATCAAAGTTAAAATTTGTAGAAAAATCAGTTTTATGGTAACTAAAAAAAATTATTTTTACATTTTTAGATTGTTTTTATTTTTTTCTTTAGGGTTTTATGTTTTAAATTATTACCCAACAAATTAAAAAAAAATTACTTCTTTTTTAAATTTATTTTTTAAATTTTCTGTAAAATATTCATCACAATTCGTAAGAGAAGGTAAATCTAAAAGACTAATCATTTCTAAACTATAATTATTTTCTAACTCTATTCGTGACTTCACTTGCCGCAGGGAAGAAATAAGTGGATCGGAAGATGCTGCCAACATGTTGAAGAGGTCCTCATTTTGCCTTACCCTTGATGCTTTGAATGTGTTCTGCAATCTATATTTTTTATAAAATTTGTTAAGAGACTCCTGTGCTTCTTCAGAAAGCTCTCCAATTGGCATAGACTGGTACTCAATTATATCTTTGCCATGCGCCAATATTTTATGGACGGTCGGGGTCAACTTCTTCTGTGGATACATTTCTGCTAAAAGAGATGCAGTTTTCGATGCATATTCTCCATATTTTGTAGAATTGACATTTTCTTTGCAGTTTAAAACATTCAAGATCGTTCCCAATCTTTTCACGATTTGATTGTCAATTCCAGTGATTCAAGTTACTGCCTCATCATTTTCAAAAAATCTCCTAGAAGTGTTTCCATCGTTTGAATTACCGTATCCGTGCTTGGGACAGTCTACTTTTAGTTCAACTTGTTTAAAAAAAGCATCCTGTATTTACTTCTTTCTGATCTTTTCCTTATCCTTTATTGATGTATTTTCATCGAAGTTTTCCTCCTCTTGTGGTAGGGTATACGCCAGTTTTAGCAAGAACTCCATACACCTTATCCTTGCGTGCAATGGTGACATTCCATATTCGTAATTCTCCTCGTTTGTAGAATCGTTTAAATTACCAAAGTTCTTCTGACTCTTTTTGCAAATCGGGCATGACAATGTTGAGGTTGTTCCTGTCAGTTCATTTACGACTTTTCCCTCAACCATGGTCAGGTGGAACTCTTAATTGCATTCAATATATTTTCCTTCTCCAATTTGCAGCTTTGTAGGCTTAATCTTGCTTATTTGTTCTTCAATGTCCTTCACCGTGGTCCTTATGAGTTCTGCCGATTCCCTTGCAAACTGAAACATTATTGGTCGGCAATAATGCACTGATGACGGACGTGGATTTTTCCAGTGTAGGGAAACATCAGATTTTAGCCGCAGAGGAACAACAGATGCCATAAACATATTTCCGTCCGATATTGTAGCGTCATCGGCAGATATCCTTTGCTTATAAACGCTTTGTCCGGATGATCCATCGCAGCCCCTTTTGCTGATCAATGTCAGTTTCTCAGGAATAATTTTCACCTCATTTTCAGGAAGACTCTCCAACAACCGTTTTGCTGTATGGCCCATGAGATCCTGCAGATTGGCTTTCACAGAGACTTAAGTAAACTCCGTATGCAGTGGTCGTCAATTTATTTTGGCTTGCGTAATATGCTTGTATCCTGGTAAAACGTCAGCCCCGTGTCGCATCAAGGATGCCCGTAGTATCTCATATTTTTCTTTGGAAAGTTGTAAGTCCATAAACAAGGCCAAGGCTTCTTCGGAACCATACTTTTTAATGTGTGCGTTTGTGGGCGTGGGAATGCTTTCCTTAATCCTTTTTAGTCGGAGTGGGCTTGCGTCAGTAACAGATTTTGTAATCTGCGACCTAACTCTTTCACTATCCTTGTATATTTAATAGACACCGCATCCGATAAATGCTTCGTTTTCAAGTCATTGGTGGCATCGGCAAGTTCCTCTTTCTTGTGAAAATTGAACACTCCTCAATACTTTTTTTTTTGGCCTTCCTTTTGCTCCTCTGGTTGATGTGGTGGGTTTATCTACTGCCAATATATCCAGGATGGTGTCTTCATTAAGCCAGTCCTCGTATTTGGAGTTGAAGTTCTGAATGGTTCGATTAGATTTCACCCATTTTGCCTTAATATTTGCACATATCAGATAAAATTTATTTTTTATAATTTCGCTTCTCTCAATATCTCCGTATAAGCTATCAAGTTCTTCTAAAGCAGCTTCCGTGAAAAACTTTGGTGTGGTTGACCTTCTAAACAGTTCAAATAATTTTAAATTGTTTAACGCCATGGTTTCAGTACTTGTTGCGCCAACTTTCAGTCGTAGACTAATCCAGGCATTATGCTTATTTTGCAATATATAGGCTTATGCTACCATGCCTAAAAATTTACCTGTTCCCTGCATACATATGGTTTTAGGCTGAATTATGCAATTTTGGTATTATGCTCGTGTCTAAATAAGATTTGTGCCTACCTGGAGGGACCATAAGTCAATATTATTCTTGACCATTTGTACTCCAAAGTAATTTTTAAGTGACAACCGACTTAAAATGCAATTTTCAAACTATTAGATCAAACCACTGTCAGTCAAAACATGTAAGGGATGCACGCCATACAATTTCTGCAACCATGTCTTTTTAAACTTTTTTACCTCTAGAAGCCAAACGGGCACGTACGGGCAGATAAAACCTTTTGAATTATGTAAAGAAATAATCAAAGAACATGTTTTCCGAATATGGCAAATATAGACATATATAAATTTTTTTTATTTTCCATCAAATTTGAAAAATAGTGAAAAAACGGATAGTTTTTAAATAGTGATTTACCAGGAGAAACACAAAGCAAACAGCTAATTTTTTTTATCATTATACATTTAATAAATACAT
>OY821519.1:190624387-190641887 GCA_963682025.1 Cordilura impudica | reverse complement strand
ATTTTTAATTTTTAATTTTTAATTTTTAATTTTTAATTTTTAATTTTTAATTTTTAATTTTTAATTTTTAATTTTAATTTTTAATTTTTAATTTTTAATTTTTAATTTTTAATTTTTAATTTTTAATTTTTAATTTTTAATTTTTAATTTTTAATTTTATTTTTAATTTTTAATTTTTAATTTTTAATTTTTAATTTTTAATTTTTAATTTTTAATTTTTAATTTTTAATTTTAATTTTTAATTTTTAATTTTTAATTTTTAATTTTTAATTTTTAATTTTTAATTTTTAATTTTTAATTTTTAATTTTTAATTTTTAATTTTTAATTTTTAATTTTTAATTTTTAATTTTTAATTTTTAATTTTTAATTTTTAATTTTTAATTTTTAGTTTTTAATTTTTAATTTTTAATTTTTAATTTTTAATTTTTAATTATTAATTTTTAATATTTAATTTTTAATTTTTGTGTTTTCCATTTCCATTTCTCATTATTTATTTTTCAATTTTCATTTTCCAATTTCCATTTTTAATTTTTCATTTTCCATTTTCAATTTTCAATATTCAATTTTCATTTTCCATTTTTCAATTTTCAATTTCAATTTTCATTTTCCATTTTTCATTTGCAATTTTTAATTTTTCAATTTTTCATTTTCCATTATGCGTTTTCCATTTTTAATTTTTAATTTTTCAATTTTCATGTTCCATTTTCCATTTTCCAATTTCCATTTTTAAGTTTTCAATTTTAAATTTTCATTTTTATTTTCCATTTTCCATTTTCCATTTTCAATTTTCATTTTTCAGTTTTCATTTTCCATTTTTAATTTTTTATTTTTATTTTTCCTTTTCCATTTTTCATTTTCCATTCCGTTTTTCATTTTCCAATTTCCATTTTTCGTTTTTCGTTTTTCATTTTTAATTTTTCATTTTCCATTTTTCATTTTTCAATTTTCCATTTTCCAGTTTTCAATTCTCATATTCCATTTTTCATTTTCCATTTTCCATTCTCCATTTTTCATTTTCTATTTTCCATTTTTCATTCTCCATTTTTAATTTTTTATTTTTCAATTTTCTTTTTATACCCTATACCACTATGTGGTTTTGGTATAATGACTTTGTGCTGCTGTTTGTAACAACCAAAAATATTTGACCCAGACCCATCTTTAATTATACCGATCGAATCAGAATCACTTTTTGAGTTGATTTAACAATGTCCGTCCGTCCGTCCGTCCGTCCGTCCGTCTGTGTGTCCATGTAAACCTTGTAATCAAACTGCAGGTCGCAAATATGAATATATTTTGATGAAATTTGGTATATAAGCTTTTGTCGGCCATGGGATGAACGCTATTGAAATTGGTAAAATTCGGTCCATGTTCAGACCTAGCCCCCATACAAATTACCACTATGAAATCGACATAAATTGCCATAAGATCCAAATTGTCATATAGATCTTACTCAAATTGGGTTTGTATGCGTTCATTACATCCATTAATGAGTAGTCCAAAAATGATGCCTTTGGTCTCATACAGAGCTGCTTCCCGATATTAACTTAAATCTATTAAAAAACAAAAATATTGCACTGATTCTTTTCAAATTTTGTTTGTATATGTTTTTGCAAAATACAAGAGACGTTACCAACCATGGTCAGGATCGGTCCATTTTTGGACCTAGTCCCCATATAGATATAGCATCCGATATGAACTTTTTCATATCTGCAGCCAAAAAAAATTAATAAAAATCCCACTCAAATTTGGTTTTTGCTTATTTTCTATGTCCAGTTAGTTGGGCCTAAGAGATAGGGTTTCCAAACGCATGGTATAGGGTATCGTATAGTCGGTCTAGACCGACTATAATTTTCTTACTTGTTTCATTTTACATTTTACATTTTCATTTTACATTTTACATTTTACATTTTACATTTTACATTTTACATTTTACATTTTACATTTTACATTTTACATTTTACATTTTACATTTTACATTTTACATTTTACATTTTACATTTTACATTTTACATTTTACATTTTACATTTTACATTTTACATTTTACATTTTACATTTTACATTTTACATTTTACATTTTACATTTTACATTTTACATTTTACATTTTACATTTTACATTTTACATTTTACATTTTACATTTTACATTTTACATTTTACATTTTTACATTTTACATTTTACATTTTACATTTTACATTTTACATTTTACATTTTACATTTTACATTTTACATTTTACATTTTACATTTTACATTTTACATTTTACATTTTACATTTTACATTTTACATTTTACATTTTACATTTTACATTTTACATTTTACATTTTACATTTTACATTTTACATTTTACATTTTACATTTTACATTTTACATTTTACATTTTACATTTTACATTTTACATTTTACATTTTACATTTTACATTTTACATTTTACATTTTACATTTTACATTTTACATTTTACATTTTACATTTTACATTTTACATTTTACATTTTACATTTTACATTTTACATTTTACATTTTACATTTTACATTTTACATTTTACATTTTACATTTTACATTTTACATTTTACATTTTACATTTTACATTTTACATTTTACATTTTACATTTTACATTTTACATTTTACATTTTACATTTTACATTTTACATTTTACATTTTACATTTTACATTTTACATTTTACATTTTACATTTTACATTTTACATTTTACATTTTACATTTTACATTTTACATTTTACATTTTACATTTTACATTTTACATTTTACATTTTACATTTTACATTTTACATTTTACATTTTACATTTTACATTTTACATTTTACATTTTACATTTTACATTTTACATTTTACATTTTACATTTTACATTTTACATTTTACATTTTACATTTTACATTTTACATTTTACATTTTACATTTTACATTTTACATTTTACATTTTACATTTTACATTTTACATTTTACATTTTACATTTTACATTTTACATTTTACATTTTACATTTTACATTTTACATTTTACATTTTACATTTTACATTTTACATTTTACATTTTACATTTTACATTTTACATTTTACATTTTACATTTTACATTTTACATTTTACATTTTACATTTTACATTTTACATTTTACATTTTACATTTTACATTTTACATTTACATTTTACATTTTACATTTTACATTTTACATTTTACATTTTACATTTTACATTTTACATTTTACATTTTACATTTTACATTTTACATTTTACATTTTACATTTTACATTTTACATTTTACATTTTACATTTTACATTTTACATTTTACATTTTACATTTTACATTTTACATTTTACATTTTACATTTTACATTTTACATTTTACATTTTACATTTTACATTTTACATTTTACATTTTACATTTTACATTTTACATTTTACATTTTACATTTTACATTTTACATTTTTACATTTTACATTTTACATTTTACATTTTACATTTTACATTTTACATTTTACATTTTACATTTTACATTTTACATTTTACATTTTACATTTTACATTTTACATTTTACATTTTACATTTTACATTTTACATTTTACATTTTACATTTTACATTTTACATTTTACATTTTACATTTTACATTTTACATTTTACATTTTACATTTTACATTTTACATTTTACATTTTACATTTTACATTTTACATTTTACATTTTACATTTTACATTTTACATTTTACATTTTACATTTTACATTTTACATTTTACATTTTACATTTTACATTTTACATTTTACATTTTACATTTTACATTTTACATTTTACATTTTACATTTTACATTTTACATTTTACATTTTACATTTTACATTTTACATTTTACATTTTACATTTTACATTTTACATTTTACATTTTACATTTTACATTTTACATTTTACATTTTACATTTTACATTTTACATTTTACATTTTACATTTTACATTTTACATTTTACATTTTACATTTTACATTTTACATTTTACATTTTACATTTTACATTTTACATTTTACATTTTACATTTTACATTTTACATTTTACATTTTACATTTTACATTTTACATTTTACATTTTACATTTTACATTTTACATTTTACATTTTACATTTTACATTTTACATTTTACATTTTACATTTTACATTTTACATTTTACATTTTACATTTTACATTTTACATTTTACATTTTACATTTTACATTTTACATTTTACATTTTACATTTTACATTTTACATTTTACATTTTACATTTTACATTTTACATTTTACATTTTACATTTTACATTTTACATTTTACATTTTACATTTTACATTTTACATTTTACATTTTACATTTTACATTTTACATTTTACATTTTACATTTTACATTTTACATTTTACATTTTACATTTTACATTTTACATTTTACATTTTACATTTTACATTTTACATTTTACATTTTACATTTTACATTTTACATTTTACATTTTACATTTTACATTTTACATTTTACATTTTACATTTTACATTTTACATTTTACATTTTACATTTTACATTTTACATTTTACATTTTACATTTTACATTTTACATTTTACATTTTACATTTTACATTTTACATTTTACATTTTACATTTTACATTTTACATTTTACATTTTACATTTTACATTTTACATTTTACATTTTACATTTTACATTTTACATTTTACATTTTACATTTTACATTTTACATTTTACATTTTACATTTTACATTTTACATTTTACATTTTACATTTTACATTTTACATTTTACATTTTACATTTTACATTTTACATTTTACATTTTACATTTTACATTTACATTTTACATTTTACATTTTACATTTTACATTTTACATTTTACATTTTACATTTTACATTTTACATTTTACATTTTACATTTTACATTTTACATTTTACATTTTACATTTTACATTTTACATTTTACATTTTACATTTACATTTTACATTTTACATTTTACATTTTACATTTTACATTTTACATTTTACATTTTTACATTTTACATTTTACATTTTACATTTACATTTTACATTTTACATTTTACATTTTACATTTTACATTTTACATTTTACATTTACATTTTACATTTTACATTTTACATTTTACATTTTACATTTACATTTTACATTTTACATTTTACATTTTACATTTTACATTTTACATTTTACATTTTACATTTTACATTTTACATTTTACATTTTACATTTTACATTTTACATTTTACATTTTACATTTTACATTTTACATTTTACATTTTACATTTTACATTTTACATTTTACATTTTACATTTTACATTTTACATTTTACATTTTACATTTTACATTTTACATTTTACATTTTACATTTTACATTTTACATTTTACATTTTACATTTTACATTTTACATTTTACATTTTACATTTTACATTTTACATTTTACATTTTACATTTTACATTTTACATTTTACATTTTACATTTTACATTTTACATTTTACATTTTACATTTTACATTTTACATTTTACATTTTACATTTTACATTTTACATTTTACATTTTACATTTTACATTTTACATTTTACATTTTACATTTTACATTTTACATTTTACATTTTACATTTTACATTTTACATTTTACATTTTACATTTTACATTTTACATTTTACATTTTACATTTTACATTTTACATTTTACATTTTACATTTTACATTTTACATTTTACATTTTACATTTTACATTTTACATTTTACATTTTACATTTTACATTTTACATTTTACATTTTACATTTTACATTTTACATTTTACATTTTACATTTTACATTTTACATTTTACATTTTACATTTTACATTTTACATTTTACATTTTACATTTTACATTTTACATTTTACATTTTACATTTTACATTTTACATTTTACATTTTACATTTTACATTTTACATTTTACATTTTACATTTTACATTTTACATTTTACATTTTACATTTTACATTTTACATTTTACATTTTACATTTTACATTTTACATTTTACATTTTACATTTTACATTTTACATTTTACATTTTACATTTTACATTTTACATTTTACATTTTACATTTTACATTTTACATTTTACATTTTACATTTTACATTTTACATTTTACATTTTACATTTTACATTTTACATTTTACATTTTACATTTTACATTTTACATTTTACATTTTACATTTTACATTTTACATTTTACATTTTACATTTTACATTTTACATTTTACATTTTACATTTTACATTTTACATTTTACATTTTACATTTTACATTTTACATTTTACATTTTACATTTTACATTTTACATTTTACATTTTACATTTTACATTTTACATTTTACATTTTACATTTTACATTTTACATTTTACATTTTACATTTTACATTTTACATTTTACATTTTACATTTTACATTTTACATTTTACATTTTACATTTTACATTTTACATTTTACATTTTACATTTTACATTTTACATTTTACATTTTACATTTTACATTTTACATTTTACATTTTACATTTTACATTTTACATTTTACATTTTACATTTTACATTTTACATTTTACATTTTACATTTTACATTTTACATTTTACATTTTACATTTTACATTTTACATTTTACATTTTACATTTTACATTTTACATTTTACATTTTACATTTTACATTTTACATTTTACATTTTACATTTTACATTTTACATTTTACATTTTACATTTTACATTTTACATTTTACATTTTACATTTTACATTTTACATTTTACATTTTACATTTTACATTTTACATTTTACATTTTACATTTTACATTTTACATTTTACATTTTACATTTTACATTTTACATTTTACATTTTACATTTTACATTTTACATTTTACATTTTACATTTTACATTTTACATTTTACATTTTACATTTTACATTTTACATTTTACATTTTACATTTTACATTTTACATTTTACATTTTACATTTTACATTTTACATTTTACATTTTACATTTTACATTTTACATTTTACATTTTACATTTTACATTTTACATTTTACATTTTACATTTTACATTTTACATTTTACATTTTACATTTTACATTTTACATTTTACATTTTACATTTTACATTTTACATTTTACATTTTACATTTTACATTTTACATTTTACATTTTACATTTTACATTTTACATTTTACATTTTACATTTTACATTTTACATTTTACATTTTACATTTTACATTTTACATTTTACATTTTACATTTTACATTTTACATTTTACATTTTACATTTTACATTTTACATTTTACATTTTACATTTTACATTTTACATTTTACATTTTACATTTTACATTTTACATTTTACATATATATTTTACATTTTACATTTTACATTTTACATTTTACATTTTACATTTTACATTTTACATTTTACATTTTACATTTTACATTTTACATTTTACATTTTACATTTTACATTTTACATTTTACATTTTACATTTTACATTTTACATTTTACATTTTACATTTTACATTTTACATTTTACATTTTACATTTTACATTTTACATTTTACATTTTACATTTTACATTTTACATTTTACATTTTACATTTTACATTTTACATTTTACATTTTACATTTTACATTTTACATTTTACATTTTACATTTTACATTTTACATTTTACATTTTACATTTTACATTTTACATTTTACATTTTACATTTTACATTTTACATTTTACATTTTACATTTTACATTTTACATTTTACATTTTACATTTTACATTTTACATTTTACATTTTACATTTTACATTTTACATTTTACATTTTACATTTTACATTTTACATTTTACATTTTACATTTTACATTTTACATTTTACATTTTACATTTTACATTTTACATTTTACATTTTACATTTTACATTTTACATTTTACATTTTACATTTTACATTTTACATTTTACATTTTACATTTTACATTTTACATTTTACATTTTACATTTTACATTTTACATTTTACATTTTACATTTTACATTTTACATTTTACATTTTACATTTTACATTTTACATTTTACATTTTACATTTTACATTTTACATTTTACATTTTACATTTTACATTTTACATTTTACATTTTACATTTTACATTTTACATTTTACATTTTACATTTTACATTTTACATTTTACATTTTACATTTTACATTTTACATTTTACATTTTACATTTTACATTTTACATTTTACATTTTACATTTTACATTTTACATTTTACATTTTACATTTTACATTTTACATTTTACATTTTACATTTTACATTTTACATTTTACATTTTACATTTTACATTTTACATTTTACATTTTACATTTTACATTTTACATTTTACATTTTACATTTTACATTTTACATTTTACATTTTACATTTTACATTTTACATTTTACATTTTACATTTTACATTTTACATTTTACATTTTACATTTTACATTTTACATTTTACATTTTACATTTTACATTTTACATTTTACATTTTACATTTTACATTTTACATTTTACATTTTACATTTTACATTTTACATTTTACATTTTACATTTTACATTTTACATTTTACATTTTACATTTTACATTTTACATTTTACATTTTACATTTTACATTTTACATTTTACATTTTACATTTTACATTTTACATTTTACATTTTACATTTTACATTTTACATTTTACATTTTACATTTTACATTTTACATTTTACATTTTACATTTTACATTTTACATTTTACATTTTACATTTTACATTTTACATTTTACATTTTACATTTTACATTTTACATTTTACATTTTACATTTTACATTTTACATTTTACATTTTACATTTTACATTTTACATTTTACATTTTACATTTTACATTTTACATTTTACATTTTACATTTTACATTTTACATTTTACATTTTACATTTTACATTTTACATTTTACATTTTACATTTTACATTTTACATTTTACATTTTACATTTTACATTTTACATTTTACATTTTACATTTTACATTTTACATTTTACATTTTACATTTTACATTTTACATTTTACATTTTACATTTTACATTTTACATTTTACATTTTACATTTTACATTTTACATTTTACATTTTACATTTTACATTTTACATTTTACATTTTACATTTTACATTTTACATTTTACATTTTACATTTTACATTTTACATTTTACATTTTACATTTTACATTTTACATTTTACATTTTACATTTTACATTTTACATTTTACATTTTACATTTTACATTTTACATTTTACATTTTACATTTTACATTTTACATTTTACATTTTACATTTTACATTTTTACATTTTACATTTACATTTTACATTTTACATTTTACATTTTACATTTTACATTTTACATTTTACATTTTACATTTTACATTTTACATTTTACATTTTACATTTTACATTTTACATTTTACATTTTACATTTTACATTTTACATTTTACATTTTACATTTTACATTTTACATTTTACATTTTACATTTTACATTTTACATTTTACATTTTACATTTTACATTTTACATTTTACATTTTACATTTTACATTTTACATTTTACATTTTACATTTTACATTTTACATTTTACATTTTTACATTTTACATTTTACATTTTACATTTTACATTTTACATTTTACATTTTACATTTTACATTTTACATTTTACATTTTACATTTTACATTTTACATTTTACATTTTACATTTTACATTTTACATTTTACATTTTACATTTTACATTTTACATTTTACATTTTACATTTTACATTTTACATTTTACATTTTACATTTTACATTTTACATTTTACATTTTACATTTTACATTTTACATTTTACATTTTACATTTTACATTTTACATTTTACATTTTACATTTTACATTTTACATTTTACATTTTACATTTTACATTTTACATTTTACATTTTACATTTTACATTTTACATTTTACATTTTACATTTTACATTTTACATTTTACATTTTACATTTTACATTTTACATTTTACATTTTACATTTTACATTTTACATTTTACATTTTACATTTTACATTTTACATTTTACATTTTACATTTTACATTTTACATTTTACATTTTACATTTTACATTTTACATTTTACATTTTACATTTTACATTTTACATTTTACATTTTACATTTTACATTTTACATTTTACATTTTACATTTTACATTTTACATTTTACATTTTACATTTTACATTTTACATTTTACATTTTACATTTTACATTTTACATTTTACATTTTACATTTTACATTTTACATTTTACATTTTACATTTTACATTTTACATTTTACATTTTACATTTTACATTTTTACATTTTACATTTTACATTTTACATTTTACATTTTACATTTTACATTTTACATTTTACATTTTACATTTTACATTTTACATTTTACATTTTACATTTTACATTTTACATTTTACATTTTACATTTTACATTTTACATTTTACATTTTACATTTTACATTTTACATTTTACATTTTACATTTTACATTTTACATTTTACATTTTACATTTTACATTTTACATTTTACATTTTACATTTTACATTTTACATTTTACATTTTACATTTTACATTTTACATTTTACATTTTACATTTTACATTTTACATTTTACATTTTACATTTTACATTTTACATTTTACATTTTACATTTTACATTTTACATTTTACATTTTACATTTTACATTTTACATTTTACATTTTACATTTTACATTTTACATTTTACATTTTACATTTTACATTTTACATTTTACATTTTACATTTTACATTTTACATTTTACATTTTACATTTTACATTTTACATTTTACATTTTACATTTTACATTTTACATTTTACATTTTACATTTTACATTTTACATTTTACATTTTACATTTTACATTTTACATTTTACATTTACATTTTACATTTTACATTTTACATTTTACATTTTACATTTTACATTTTACATTTTACATTTTACATTTTACATTTTACATTTTACATTTTACATTTTACATTTTACATTTTACATTTTACATTTTACATTTTACATTTTACATTTTACATTTTACATTTTACATTTTACATTTTACATTTTACATTTTACATTTTACATTTTACATTTACATTTTACATTTTACATTTTACATTTTACATTTTACATTTTACATTTTACATTTTACATTTTACATTTTACATTTTACATTTTACATTTTACATTTTACATTTTACATTTTACATTTTACATTTTACATTTTACATTTTACATTTTACATTTTACATTTTACATTTTACATTTTACATTTTACATTTTACATTTTACATTTTACATTTTACATTTTACATTTTACATTTTACATTTTACATTTTACATTTTACATTTTACATTTTACATTTTACATTTTACATTTTACATTTTACATTTTACATTTTACATTTTACATTTTACATTTTACATTTTACATTTTACATTTTACATTTTACATTTTACATTTTACATTTTACATTTTACATTTTACATTTTACATTTTACATTTTACATTTTACATTTTACATTTTACATTTTACATTTTACATTTTACATTTTACATTTTACATTTTACATTTTACATTTTACATTTTACATTTTACATTTTACATTTACATTTTACATTTTACATTTTACATTTTACATTTTACATTTTACATTTTACATTTTACATTTTACATTTTACATTTTACATTTTACATTTTACATTTTACATTTTACATTTTACATTTTACATTTTACATTTTACATTTTACATTTTACATTTTACATTTTACATTTTACATTTTACATTTTACATTTTACATTTTACATTTTACATTTTACATTTTACATTTTACATTTTACATTTTACATTTTACATTTTACATTTTACATTTTACATTTTACATTTTACATTTTACATTTTACATTTTACATTTTACATTTTACATTTTACATTTTACATTTTACATTTTACATTTTACATTTTACATTTTACATTTTACATTTTACATTTTACATTTTACATTTTACATTTACATTTTACATTTTACATTTTACATTTTACATTTTACATTTTACATTTTACATTTTACATTTTACATTTTACATTTTACATTTTACATTTTACATTTTACATTTTACATTTTACATTTTACATTTTACATTTTACATTTTACATTTTACATTTTACATTTTACATTTTACATTTTACATTTTACATTTTACATTTTACATTTTACATTTTACATTTTACATTTTACATTTTACATTTTACATTTTACATTTTACATTTTACATTTTACATTTTACATTTTACATTTTACATTTTACATTTTACATTTTACATTTTACATTTTACATTTTACATTTTACATTTTACATTTTACATTTTACATTTTACATTTTACATTTTACATTTTACATTTTACATTTTACATTTTACATTTTACATTTTACATTTTACATTTTACATTTTACATTTTACATTTTACATTTTACATTTTACATTTTACATTTTACATTTTACATTTTACATTTTACATTTTACATTTTACATTTTACATTTTACATTTTACATTTTACATTTTACATTTTACATTTTACATTTTACATTTTACATTTTACATTTTACATTTTACATTTTACATTTTACATTTTACATTTTACATTTTACATTTTACATTTTACATTTTACATTTTACATTTTACATTTTACATTTTACATTTTACATTTTACATTTTACATTTTACATTTTACATTTTACATTTTACATTTTACTTTTACATTTTTACATTTACATTTTACATTTTACATTTTACATTATTTTACATTTTACATTTTACATTTTACATTTTACATTTTACATTTTACATTTTACATTTTACATTTTACATTTTACATTTTACATTTTACATTTTACATTTTACATTTTACATTTTACATTTTACATTTTACATTTTACATTTTACATTTTACATTTTACATTTTACATTTTACATTTTACATTTTACATTTTACATTTTACATTTTACATTTTACATTTTACATTTTACATTTTACATTTTACATTTTACATTTTACATTTTACATTTTACATTTTACATTTTACATTTTACATTTTACATTTTACATTTTACATTTTACATTTTACATTTTACATTTTACATTTTACATTTTACATTTTACATTTTACATTTTACATTTTACATTTTACATTTTACATTTTACATTTTACATTTTACATTTTACATTTTACATTTTACATTTTACATTTTACATTTTACATTTTACATTTTACATTTTACATTTTACATTTTACATTTTACATTTTACATTTTACATTTTACATTTTACATTTTACATTTTACATTTTACATTTTACATTTTACATTTTACATTTTACATTTTACATTTTACATTTTACATTTTACATTTTACATTTTACATTTTACATTTTACATTTTACATTTTACATTTTACATTTTACATTTTACATTTTACATTTTACATTTTACATTTTACATTTTACATTTTACATTTTACATTTTACATTTTACATTTTACATTTTACATTTTACATTTTACATTTTACATTTTACATTTTACATTTTACATTTTACATTTTACATTTTACATTTTACATTTTACATTTTACATTTTACATTTTACATTTTACATTTTACATTTTACATTTTACATTTTACATTTTACATTTTACATTTTACATTTTACATTTTACATTTTACATTTTACATTTTACATTTTACATTTTACATTTTACATTTTACATTTTACATTTTACATTTTACATTTTACATTTTACATTTTACATTTTACATTTTACATTTTACATTTTACATTTTACATTTTACATTTTACATTTTACATTTTACATTTTACATTTTACATTTTACATTTTACATTTTACATTTTACATTTTACATTTTACATTTTACATTTTACATTTTACATTTTACATTTTACATTTTACATTTTACATTTTACATTTTACATTTTACATTTTACATTTTACATTTTACATTTTACATTTTACATTTTACATTTTACATTTTACATTTTACATTTTACATTTTACATTTTACATTTTACATTTTACATTTTACATTTTACATTTTACATTTTACATTTTACATTTTACATTTTACATTTTACATTTTACATTTTACATTTTACATTTTACATTTTACATTTTACATTTTACATTTTACATTTTACATTTTACATTTTACATTTTACATTTTACATTTTACATTTTACATTTTACATTTTACATTTTACATTTTACATTTTACATTTTACATTTTACATTTTACATTTTACATTTTACATTTTACATTTTACATTTTACATTTTACATTTTACATTTTACATTTTACATTTTACATTTTACATTTTACATTTTACATTTTACATTTTACATTTTACATTTTACATTTTACATTTTACATTTTACATTTTACATTTTACATTTTACATTTTACATTTTACATTTTACATTTTACATTTTACATTTTACATTTTACATTTTACATTTTACATTTTACATTTTACATTTTACATTTTACATTTTACATTTTACATTTTACATTTTACATTTTACATTTTACATTTTACATTTTACATTTTACATTTTACATTTTACATTTTACATTTTACATTTTACATTTTACATTTTACATTTTACATTTTACATTTTACATTTTACATTTTACATTTTACATTTTACATTTTACATTTTACATTTTACATTTTACATTTTACATTTTACATTTTACATTTTACATTTTACATTTTACATTTTACATTTTACATTTTACATTTTACATTTTACATTTTACATTTTACATTTTACATTTTACATTTTACATTTTACATTTTACATTTTACATTTTACATTTTACATTTTACATTTTACATTTTACATTTTACATTTTACATTTTACATTTTACATTTTACATTTTACATTTTACATTTTACATTTTACATTTTACATTTTACATTTTACATTTTACATTTTACATTTTACATTTTACATTTTACATTTTACATTTTACATTTTACATTTTACATTTTACATTTTACATTTTACATTTTACATTTTACATTTTACATTTTACATTTTACATTTTACATTTTACATTTTACATTTTACATTTTACATTTTACATTTTACATTTTACATTTTACATTTTACATTTTACATTTTACATTTTACATTTTACATTTTACATTTTACATTTTACATTTTACATTTTACATTTTACATTTTACATTTTACATTTTACATTTTACATTTTACATTTTACATTTTACATTTTACATTTTACATTTTACATTTTACATTTTACATTTTACATTTTACATTTTACATTTTACATTTTACATTTTACATTTTACATTTTACATTTTACATTTTACATTTTACATTTTACATTTTACATTTTACATTTTACATTTTACATTTTACATTTTACATTTTACATTTTACATTTTACATTTTACATTTTACATTTTACATTTTACATTTTACATTTTACATTTTACATTTTACATTTTACATTTTACATTTTACATTTTACATTTTACATTTTACATTTTACATTTTACATTTTACATTTTACATTTTACATTTTACATTTTACATTTTACATTTTACATTTTACATTTTACATTTTACATTTTACATTTTACATTTTACATTTTACATTTTACATTTTACATTTTACATTTTACATTTTACATTTTACATTTTACATTTTACATTTTACATTTTACATTTTACATTTTACATTTTACATTTTACATTTTACATTTTACATTTTACATTTTACATTTTACATTTTACATTTTACATTTTACATTTTACATTTTACATTTTACATTTTACATTTTACATTTTACATTTTACATTTTACATTTTACATTTTACATTTTACATTTTACATTTTACATTTTACATTTTACATTTTACATTTTACATTTTACATTTTACATTTTACATTTTACATTTTACATTTTACATTTTACATTTTACATTTTACATTTTACATTTTACATTTTACATTTTACATTTTACATTTTACATTTTACATTTTACATTTTACATTTTACATTTTACATTTTACATTTTACATTTTACATTTTACATTTTACATTTTACATTTTACATTTTACATTTTACATTTTACATTTTACATTTTACATTTTACATTTTACATTTTACATTTTACATTTTACATTTTACATTTTACATTTTACATTTTACATTTTACATTTTACATTTTACATTTTACATTTTACATTTTACATTTTACATTTTACATTTTACATTTTACATTTTACATTTTACATTTTACATTTTACATTTTACATTTTACATTTTACATTTTACATTTTACATTTTACATTTTACATTTTACATTTTACATTTTACATTTTACATTTTACATTTTACATTTTACATTTTACATTTTACATTTTACATTTTACATTTTACATTTTACATTTTACATTTTACATTTTACATTTTACATTTTACATTTTACATTTTACATTTTACATTTTACATTTTACATTTTACATTTTACATTTTACATTTTACATTTTACATTTTACATTTTACATTTTACATTTTACATTTTACATTTTACATTTTACATTTTACATTTTACATTTTACATTTTACATTTTACATTTTACATTTTACATTTTACATTTTACATTTTACATTTTACATTTTACATTTTACATTTTACATTTTACATTTTACATTTTACATTTTACATTTTACATTTTACATTTTACATTTTACATTTTACATTTTACATTTTACATTTTACATTTTACATTTTACATTTTACATTTTACATTTTACATTTTACATTTTACATTTTACATTTTACATTTTACATTTTACATTTTACATTTTACATTTTACATTTTACATTTTACATTTTACATTTTACATTTTACATTTTACATTTTACATTTTACATTTTACATTTACATTTTACATTTTACATTTTACATTTTACATTTTACATTTTACATTTTACATTTTACATTTTACATTTTACATTTTACATTTTACATTTTACATTTTACATTTTACATTTTACATTTTACATTTTACATTTTACATTTTACATTTTACATTTTACAAATTTACATTTTACATTTTACATTTTACATTTTACATTTTACATTTTACATTTTACATTTTACATTTTACATTTTACATTTTACATTTACATTTTACATTTTACATTTTACATTTTACATTTTACATTTTACATTTTACATTTTACATTTTACATTTTACATTTTACATTTTACATTTTACATTTTACATTTTACATTTTTACATTTTACATTTTACAT
>OY821519.1:190512671-190624187 GCA_963682025.1 Cordilura impudica | reverse complement strand
GTATTCAAATATGATTATCCAGCGTGCCCGATTAATGGCTCCAGGAGCTTTCGTTGTTGGATGGGACTCAGATCTATCACCCACAAATATAAGGATCAGTTCTTGAGGAAATTAAAGACACACCTAACATAAATAAAAACAAAGATGTCAAATGCCGACGATGCGCTTTACGTTATTGAGTGAACCAAAATAAGATACTTCTATGGTATTTCTATAACTGGCAAACACCTTAGAATATTTTTAATTTCACAAAATGGGTACAAAAAGTAAATTACTTGGGAACGGTAAGAGCAAATTCAATAATTTTATTTTTTCAATGACTCAGTCTGTATCCGCCTTTTAAACTGCGTCATTAATTTTTTTAAATTTGATAGAAATTTTAAAAGTTACAAAGCATTACTATTAAAATTTATGTAAAATTTACAAAAAAAAAAATGTCTTAAGGTAACCCAAATGGGCGAAATAAATTACCAAAACTTATCATTTCTACTCAGAAAACTAAAGCTTAAAAATTTTTTTTTTAAAACATTAACTTCGTAACAAAGAAAATCGTGGTTATGGGCCAAGTAATAAGTAAAACTGAAGAAATGTCCGAAAAAACCGATTTTTGGATAAATTCGACTTTAGCCACCTCTAAACCTCTTCCGAAAAATCTCAAAAAAATTAAAAAATAATTTACCCTACAAACTTTCAAGAAATGCTGGGGGACCCACGAAAATCGAAAAACAAATTTTTTTGGGACACCCTACTGAACACGCCTATATGAATTGACATCAGCTTAGGCAGCTTGTAAGTAGATCTTTAAGTTATTTTTATTAAAATTAAAGTTATTAAGAAGAACAAGTACAACGGCTTGAACAATTTATATATGCTAGCAGAGCCCAGTACTCGAAATTTGAGTGCAAATGCTAGGAAATTTTATTTTTCATTTAATTTTTTTCTTTCAATGGTTTTTTAATCTATATACATATATATATAAAATTTATGAATATTTAAATAAAATTCATTTAATTGTGAAGTTTTAAAGATAATTCAGTAAATTTCATTACAAATATTCGCTGAACACAAAGAAGATCTTTAATAAATAATTCTATAAGAGCCTAAATGTGTGCTAATAAATTTTCGCCAATTCAAAAAGTCACAAACGGAATTGTACTGCTTTTTATTTTAAGCTTAAATGTGTATTTAACGAATATATTAGTAGCAACTTTAAATAATTATTACTCCAAAAAGATATACCAGATTGTGAACATGTGGAAAGATGTTACACATCTGTAAGGAAACACCATTCAAATGGTATCTGTTTTGTCTCAGTCGGTTGGTAACTAAGAGCTTAAGATTTGTTACAAGAAATCGCATTTCCTATTCATATTAGATATACAGGGTTGCCCATATGGCAACCCATCTGGCAACACCATAACTTTTGACAGAGATGTCAGATCGCTTAAAGACATACCGCGTTTGAAGCGTCAGTCCAAGCAGATTTTTACCATGCAACAATACACGCCACGCGACCGCTCTGAAATAGTTGAAATTTACATTCAACAGAACAAGTCAATTGTGAAAACTCAACGTGCTTTTAAAATATTAAAAAATGTGAGAAGTGCGCCTTCTAAGAACACCATTAAGCGTTTATACGAAAAATTTTCGACTGGTGAGGCTCTTTCTAATCCGAAGAGGCCAAATAAAAGTCGACCAAGGCGATCGGCCGAGAATATCGCTGCCGTAGGAGCCAGTGTTGAGAGGTCCCCAAGAACATCCCAAAAACGCCGTTCTCAGCAGTTGGGTATGGCTCGGTCCACTTTACAACGGATTATTCGCGTTGATTTGCATTTGTTCCCGTACAAAATTCAATTGACGCAAACATTGTTGCCTGTGGACAAGCCTCGTCGATTGGAATGGGCCCAAAGGGTCATCGAAATGGCCGAAGATGACGAGCAATTTTGGAACAAAATTATCATGTCCGATGAAGCCCATTTCACATTGAATGGGACCGTAAATAAGCAAAATTGCCGTATTTACGCCACTGAAAATCCTCAGGAGATTCAAGAAGTGCCTCTTCATGACGAAAAAGCCACAGTTTGGTGCGGCGTTAGTGCGAAAACGGTCATTGGGCCGTTTTTCTTCCAAAATGAAAATGGCCTTGCTGTTACCATCAACCAAGAGCGTTATCGCGACATGATGACCAATTTTGTGATGCCAATTATTCGTCGAAAGCGTATGAGGCAGTTCTGGTTTCAACAAGACGGCGCTCCACCGCACACAAGTCGCATAACAATCGATTTTCTGAAGAATTTGTTTCCGGGCCGTTTGATGTCGAAAAGGGGTGATTTGGACTGGCCACCGCGTTCGCCCGATTTGACGCCGCTTGACTTCTTCTTGTGGGGATATTTGAAGTCAAAGGTTTACGTTAACAAGCCAAGGACCGTAGAAGAGCTCAAGGACAACATTCGTGAAGAAATAGCCGCTATTCCGGCTGAAATGTTGGCGAAAACGATGGAAAATGCTGCAAAAAGGGCACAATACGCCATCAACGCCAGAGGCGGCCATTTGAGAGATATCATATTCAAAAATTGATGTAAACAAATCTACTTGGAACAAATTAAATGACTAAGATTGCCAACCGCCAAATTTTTATTTTTTCTTTGATTTTTTAAAAAAAAAACATGGGTCCGTCGAATATGGGCAACCCTGTATGTAAGTGTGAACAAAACAAAGGATTGTCAGCACTAACTTTTTTGTTCGTATTTATTTATTTTTATTCAAAAATATGCGCTCGAGAGTTTAAGTTTCAAGTCGACACAATTTTATGTCGATATGTTAAAATTGATTAACTTGTAACAGCAACTGATTTCCATATATGTGCTACGTTTACTTAACTTGCTCTTTTTCAATTCTTTGAAGAAAATTGGCCAAACAATCACTTTTTGGCAATTTTACTTATTATAGCCGCCACAGAATGTGAAATGGGCTTCGTGGGTCATCAAAATCTGCTTCCAAAATTCTGATTAATTACCAACTATTCAACTGACTGCTTGGTCGTATTTTTAGCGACGTGGCAGGTCTGCTAGCAAAATTATTTGCGGCAATCATACTTTCTGCGGAAACAAATGCAAATCATCTTTACGAATTTTAAACGAAACACGTTTTGTATGAAAAAATTTACATACTTGATAAATCTGTTTTGATAATCTGTTTTTTTGTTTTACCAATACTGTACTGAATAATTAAATGACATGTATTATGTTATTTATTTATAATCGCCTTAGTATTTATTATGTTTATTGTTATTCATAATAACAGAATTTAAACATATTAACCATATATGTGACTAATTCATACGATGGACAAATAAAGGATTTAATTGAAATTATGAGATGTCAATATCAATTGATTTTTGGGCGTTATCACTACATTCATTCAATGCTGTTTAATAAAGTTATTTAAAGTTTTTTACTATCAGTAAAAATTTTAAGTAAGTATAACATATTGAAGATATTAACTTTCGAGCTAGTCATGAATATATTTGTCTTTAAAAATTAGGTTGTGTTTTTTTTATATAATTTTATTGCTTTAATTGTTTTGGAGAGCTTATTTTTAATTTTTATAATTTCCAAGTATGATGCGAACATACATGTATATGTGTGGGTATATTGAGACGATTATTTATCAGCCTGAGTATTTGTATAATTTGAATTTTATTTTATGTAGGTACGATTATTTTATATAACATGCTAATTTTAAATAAGCTAACTCCATTTTCTTGAATTAATTGTAAATTTAAAACGAATGAGAAAGGTAGTCGGTGGGGGCCGACTTTACTATACCCTATGACATGAGCTTCACAAAAGGGTATACGCTTCAATATTACTGAGGTCTTTAGTAGATACTAGCAGATTCCAGCACTCGAAATTTGAGTGAAAATTCTAGCAAATTTTATTTTTTCATATAATAATGACCCTAAAGGTATGCTTCACAATTTAACTCATTTTAAATGAAGAAAACCAATTAAACACATTAACACAAACACATTAATAAATTTAATAAACACACACATAGCATTGTATAATTTAATGTATGTGTTAGTAGTAGCTTTAAACGATCATAACTCCAAAAAATATGCCAGACGATGAAAATCTGTAAGTCTGGGTAACAGCTAAAAAGGAAATACCCTTCAAATGATAAATTTTTTTTGTCGAAATCGGGGTAAAACTGTGACACTTACAACGGTCACAAAAAATCGCCTTGCTTATTAATATTATAGATAAATAAATTGCATAGACCACATATTAGTTAGATGTCAGATATCTTTTAACAGCAAATATTTTAAAGCTGTGTTAGTTATATGGGTACTAGGTCAAACATAGTCATATATAGACCATAATAAATTCTGTGTTTCAAAAACAAGCCCTAACAAGATTTAAGTACAATATATTTCTGGCTGCTTTATATGGGGACAGTGGTTAGAATAGGTTCCAAACTCCTTCTTTTTGGAGTGATGATGTATAAATTCAACTAAGACTTCCAAACTATATTCATATATATGTATTATAATAATCTACTTCTCACCGCAATTTAAGTCAATATCATAGATCATATTTGCAAAGGAGTTAGATTTTAACATGACCGATTCTCAACAAATTCAATAGAATTTGTTCTGTTTTTGTCCCTTTTCGGGTTGCAAACCACAGAAATAAATTCAGACCGAAGGACGAATAACGTTTAATCGAATCATAAAATTGTTCTGACTGATAATTTCTTCAGATTCAAATTATTACCGTTATTGAGTTAGAAATTAAATCAAGCTCAAAATCCTATGTTTTTACTTTGAATAATCAATATTGTTACTAAAAATATATATATTCATATATATATAAATGATAACTGCGAAAATAAAATCTAAAATACCAATTTTAATAATAGTACGGAATCCCGATACTCATTTATACCAAACGACCCACAAGTAGAAAAGATTTTAATCAAATTTAATATTTATATGCTTCTGGTTACATTCATAATAAACTTTAAAATATTTATAAACTAACTTTGATAAACTAACTTAAAAGTTAGTTTGTGTTATATATATGAATACTTCTGACCTCACCCAATACGGTTGGACTTAATATCCTCTTTCGAAGCTCATAGTATAGGGTAGCTTACACTTCGTATAGACCAACCATAACTTTTTAACTTATTTTCTGTTATATTTAATGTATGAGGCCAAAGAATGAAGTTATTCTAAAACGGAACACAATGCTAAATAGCTGTTTTCAAACAAAGTTTGATTGGTATCGTTTTTCAACGTTTAACGTTCTAAAATGGTCTTAACTAATTCAGATTTGAACCGATTTTACTCTATTTTCAATATAGAACTGTTGCGTCTAAATTAAATAGACTAAGTACAAATTATTACCGTATATGCTCTGGATCGGCACATACTCATATTAATGATTTATCTTCATCTTAGATAGCTAGTAAGTAGATTAGGTAGCTAGTCAGTAGATTAGCTAGATAGTAAGCTGTTTTTATTAATAATTTATTTAACAGGTTTTTTCAAATTTTGTCTCCAATATTATTATAAATGTATATAGTATATATTAAATATTAAAATTCACCAATAATTTTTAAGAAGAAAAGGTGGAATACTTGTACTATTTATATAAAACTTAAAGAGAAATTGTAAAGAAACATATCATCTGAATAAATTGAATTGAATTGAATTGAATTGAACCGATTTGAAATTTTTGAGCGGTTGTATAATTTTAACAAGCACATGTGAAAATCTTGCTACAAATTTTCAATTTTTTTTATGTGTCCAAATTTTGAGCCCCTATTTTCTAGCATATTATTTCTATACCTATTTGTGTCTTATTTATATTTGAAAGTACGTTTTTTTGTGAGTAAATCAAATCTATGTTTGTTAGAATCGGAAAAAAATGCTAGTTACTTTTTTTATACCCTCCACTCCAGTATGCAGAGGGTATATATAAGTTTGTCATTCCGTTTGTAATAATTAGAAAAAAAAATCTGGACCCCATAAAATATATATATTTGTGATCCTTATAACAAGCGGAGTTGATATAGCGATGTCTGTCTGTCCGTCTATCCGTCTGTGGAAATCACGATGGGGGCTTCAATCGGGTAGCTAGGGTGTGCGTTGGTATAATAAATGATTCACTAACATCCTGAGAAGTTTGCTATTTAAAGTCGTCCAAATCGGTTAATCTGGTCCCGAAAATTGAGCGAAGAAGTAAAAAAAAGTCCTGAGAAAATATGATTTGAATTTGTGTTCTTGTCACGATAACGCCCTTCAGAGGACAGCTAAGGCGCTCGTTTTCAGTGACGATGATTCACTAACATCGTGAGAAGGTTTGTGTTTCTTAAATCATGACAATAGGTTTCATAGGCGCCGAGAAATCACTGAAAAGTTAAAAAAAATATGACGTTTTCCTATATTGTTGTCCTAAATTTTGTATATTGTCATAGCTGTGCATGTTGTTTTTGTGGTCGTTGTGTTAATAATATAAAAATTCATCAATATCAATATTTTTTGGTGTAATATTTAAGTTAATTAATTAATAAAAGAAACTCTATAAAATCAATATCAATATTCTGCGAATTTTATAACATCACAAAATGTTACAAATTGATACATATTACTGTTGCCAATATCAAAATACTATAAATAATATTCATATATTCTGTATTTGTATATCCATAATAAGCGCATATTAAAATAAATCGGTATTTTATTTTATTTATACAAAATTCTGAAATTTCTATAGTTGCAAAAATAGTATGGTTTTAAGGGTTGTATTTTTAGTACATGTATACTTGCATTCAAAAATAGTAGGTAGGTGAACCATAAAATATTTACCCTGTAAAAAAATACAATTTTTTGTCATATGTTAAAAAAAGATATTAATTACAAAAATTTTTTAAAATTGGTTATTTAATGTCGGGATGGAGGCAAACGCCATTCCCAAAAATTTTTTGCATGAGTTATCCATATTAAGAATAACCGCGGAGCTCAGCTCAATCAATGTGCAATGATCGAGCCTTGCCCTGGGGAACATGCATTCATGCTGTTCTTAACACAAACGCCATTCCCAACTACAAAAAATTTTAGGCACGAGCTATTCACATTATGATAGTCGCGGAGCTCAACTCAATCAAAGTGCAATGATCAAGCTCCACCCTGGGAAACATATATTCATGCTTTTCTTAGCACAAACCGAACTTCTTATGGCTTATTAGAAATAAACTAATTGAGAAGTACAATTCATCATTACACTGTATTATAATACTATTTTATTATTTTACTGCTAGCTAGTAAACAAAGGGATCGTATCATTGTGAACGAAATAGAATTGAAAGAGTGTGCAGATTTGTTTTGCTTAAAAAACTGTTTCTACAGATAGTGAATAAAATCCCAATAAGCATTTTATGCAATAAATGACCATGCAGAGTCTTTTTTGACTCATATGTACTATTAAAACAGTCATAAATGCGCTCTTTTGCTGATCACAAAATATTCTTTTGTTGGGAGGAAATATTACCTTACCCGCGAATCTTCTTGAGAGTCCTTTTTATCCGCTTTTCTGATCAGTTCCGACTCATTTTTGAGTCGTATTTAATGTCATTTTTCTATAAATCACTTTCTAAGGGTAAGCAAAAATCATTTTCTAGTCTTTTTCTAATAGCGCATGTGATTAATCAGTTTTTAGTCATCAAAATTGCACGAAGAAGACACAGTAAGGTAATTCTTAATAAAACAATCTTCGCAATGATGACTGGGATATCCTATATATTTTTGTTAACAAACATAGCAGAACCAGTAAACCGAAATCTAATCGGCTTCTGATATGTATGCAGTCGAACAAAAACGAAAATATTCACCAAAGAGTAAAGTAAGCAACAATTTCATTCAGTCTTATGGAAGCTTTTGAACAAAGCAAAACTATATCGCGTTGTCTTGTGAAATATTTACATTGTTTTTTAATAGGTACTATTGATGCCAGGAGATTTTTTCAGCAATCTCTTCGCTTATGACAAAAATTGCCTTTTTTCCCTACACCCACTTTTTCCCCTACACTACTTTTTTCAAAATTTATTTTTAATTTTTACATTTTCAATTTCAATTATGTAAAAATAACATAAAAACGAAGAAAAAAACTATAAAAAATAAGATAAAAATATCATGAGAATTACATAAGAATACTAAAAAAAAACTAACAGATATTATAAAAAAATTATTTTTACAATTCTGTATAATTCATCTTTTGGCTAGACGTGTATTTAAAATTTACACAATTAATTAAAATGGCTTGCAAGTGATATGTTATAGCTCAAACAGAATATTTGTTCTTGGTTTTAAAAGATTTTTTATAACAGTGGTTATTAGCATGTTTACTTAGATCTGATTTTTCGCATTTTAATATTTTTTCAGAAGCCTTGCATCTGCATTTATAGTCGTCACCTTTGACCTGTTCCAGCCATGAAGCAAAATCTTTATTTTCTGTATTTCTTTGATGTGTTTTCAGTATCATCGAAAAACGAATCGGTCATTTTTCTAAAATTAATTATGTTTCTAAAATTAATTATGTTCAAATTTATAATATTTTAATGTAATTCACAAAAAAGTGTTTTTTACTTGTCATTGTTATTAAAGAAGCCACATATTTACTTCCTTCATATTATAGAGTTACTACCAGACTTAAAAAAGACTTTAAAGTTTAAAATTGAAAAAAATTATGCGATATTTAACATATACATTCAAAATAGTTTTGACTGAAATTTTTGGCAGTTTTAGTTTTGCCTTGGATCAGTAAAATGTTCAAATATTAACTAAAAAAAAAAAAAATTTGTTAAATATTTTCATCTTAATTATCTTAATTAATTTGAAGACACAAATATAGATTTAATACAATAAAAACAAGTAAGAGATGAAAGTTGATCTACGCGAACTCACAAATGTGCCCTATACTAATAGTTCTGGAAAATTGAAAAGGATTGTAAAATATAAAATGCACCTTTATATTAAAAAATTTAAATTAAAAAGAAAATTACAAAATAAGCCATTTACCTTGTTAAACCTAATATTGTTTGTAATTATCTGGATCAGGTTAGTATTTAAAATGGGATAAATCGGGTGTCATTGTGCCAATTTATGACCTAAAATATGTAGACACCTCTATAAAATGCTGAAAATTCAGAGCATTTGCTGTAATAATTCAGTAATAGGTTTATCAAAGTGTTTACATATTGAAATATTTTATATACATTTGTTACAAATAGTGCAATAAGTCCAGTTATTAATGTAAACGTAAAACCCAGGTGGAGGCTATCAAAGATTCGGCATAGCCGAATTTAACACTCTTACTTGTTTTAAATTAAATTTTAATTCTTAACAGTATGTGCCACAGTTTTTCTAACTAACATAATCCATGTATATAAAAGAGTTGCGTGGACGATAATCATCGCTCAGCCCAAACCCTTCGACTCCGAAATTTGGGATTTGGACTCTGGATTCCCCTGCCGGCGAAAAGATACGGCACTAAGGCGGCATAAGCGGCGAAAAAGTGGGGAAATGATAACAAGTGAATTCAGGAATATGAAATTTAGTATGAGGACTCTATCCAAGAAACACACATGGGCTCAGGATTAATTTTTTTTCGAAGTTCGGCCTTTTAAGGGGAAAAACGGCCAAAAAGGGTAAAAATCGTACCTTTTTGAATCTTCTTAACAAATTAATCTATACTAGCAGACTCCAGCGCTCGAAATTCGAGTGGAATTTCTAGGCAGCTTTATTTTTCAACTTAGCCAATTTACAAACCAACACTTTATGGTTTATTATTATTGTGAATGAAGATAGTAAAAACTTTAAATGCAACTTACTCAAAATAAAGGAAAAAATTTAAAAATCTGTAAATCTGCAAAACGGCTAAAAAGAAATACCTTTAAAATAATATACGTTTGGTCAAAAGCGGGATAAAATGGTAGAAAAAACTTCGGTCACAAGAAACCGCCTAGCCTATTAATATTATAGATATATGAATTTTGGTTTAAAGAATCCACCGAATACGTGGGCATCAGTCAAGTATGAATTTATTGGTAATTCTTACGTCTAGGGGAAGGAAAACGGCCAAAACAGGAAAAAATTATATAGTACATTTGGTATCTTCTAAACAAACAAATCTAGGAATACGAAATATATTATGTGGATCTCAGTAGAGAGTGAAACATCAGATAAGAGGAAAACTTTTGGAAATTTGGATGTTAAGGTAGTAAAAACGGCAAAAATGGGTAAAAATTATACCTTTTGGCATCTTCTTCACAAAGTACTTTAGAAATATGAAATTTGATATGGATGTACCATCAGAGACACATACATCAACCACGAATAAAATTTGTTTTAATTCGAACATTTATGGTGTTTAAATAGGTGTTTCCAAAAATTAGAAAAACTGTACTTTTCAACTAGTAAATTTTCATTTGAAAGTACATTTTCTTAAAAAAACAAGTAAGAAAATTATGGTTGGTCTAGATCGATACCCTATACCATGCGTTTAAAGAATTGGTATTAGGTCTGACTAATGATTTTAGAAAATAGGCATACAAAAAATCTGAAAAAGTTCATATCGGCTGCTTCATTTATATGGACCGCTCCTAACCATATTTGGTTAAGTCAGTTATTTTTTGTAGAAACATATGTAAACCTAATTTGAGCAAAATTTGTGCAATATTTTGCTTTTGATAGATTTAATTGAAGATCGGGAAGCAGCTTTATATGGGGGCTATGACTAAGAAATATTCTACAAGGTTTATTTTTCGACTACTGATTAATGGGACAAGGTCTGAACATGCACCCATTTTCACCAACTTCAATAGCAGTTGTGCTGTGTCTGGTAGAAGTTTGCATACCAAATTTGTTTTCAAGTCGGATAGTCGGACAAACGGACGAACGGAAGGAGATCGATAAATTGACTCAGAAAGTGATTCTGTGTCGATGGGTATAATAAAATATGGGTCTATGTCAAATATTTTTGGCAGCTGCAATCATCAGCACAAAGTCATTATACCCTATATCACTAAGTGGTCAGGCTATAATGAATACATAGTTGGTATAACCAAAGTTTTCAAGTTTAATAATTTTTTCCTTCCCTTGTTAAAAAAAACGCAAATTTAAGTTACATCCTTTCCAAATTAAGCCATCGATATATACACAGTGCTATTTTTCTAAAAAAAAATAGGTTCCGGAACGCATGTTTTACTAAATATTTACCTTAACTTTTTTTATAAAAGGGCATAATAATGAAGTATACATTTTTTTTTAATTCAAAATAGTTTTATTATTCAAATATTATAAACAAAAAATAATCAAAAACACAAATCACCAAAAAAAAAAAAAAAAAATACGAAAAATTACAAAAAATTCCACACACACACACAGCATATTTTCACCATGATGAGCATCCCTTCTTCGCTCCTTACTCTGAGTGCTGAGAGCAGAATGATGTCCTTTGACGATCCATGATTCAACATATTTAGTAGGGTGAAAAAGACGAAGTGGTGGTCAAACAATAAGCAAAAAAGAAGCGATGAAACAGTCTTTGTGAGAAGGGATGCTCTTCTATATGTAAGAATGAGATTCATTTGAGAAAAGCCACGTTCGCATTCACTTGAAGAAATCGGTATCGTATCCAACCCATTTTTCAATAACATTAAATTATTCGGTAAAATTTTGCGACTTAAATAGTCTCGAAATCCACGAACTGCTTCTCCTTCATTTATTTGTAGTCTTTGTGCCAAATTTCGTATTTCCTCTTCTCCAAATGTGAGCGGTGGGTTTTCTGGACAATTATTTGGATATAAAATACGATTCCAATTATTAAATTTAGTGTCATCATTACTTATAAGTCGTTCTTCGATAGATCTTGACAGTTCAGCGTAAAATGTGTTTGGATCGATAGCAGCTTAATTTTTCTTATAGCTAAATCCCTGAAAGTTTAAGATATTACTGGCTATGACTGCGTGTTTGTAATATGCTCCTGGCACGATACATCTTTCTTCGAAAATTTTAACGAGCGACTTAATCTTTACATCCGTCTGGTAAAGATTAATATTTCGATCTTGCAGCTCCAGACTTAATTCAGACAATTCCTGAAGTACATCACATATCAATCCCAAATCCAAAATAAATTCGATTGATATAATCGTTCTTTGCATACCCTGGTACATGCAACGATCTTTCTTATCTCTTGTAAGATCATTTTCTGCTTCTCTAAAGTGTCGAACCAATGCAGAAAAATTTTCCCACACAGCAGAAACGGAGCCAAAACTTGATGCCACCCATCGAGTGCTCAAAACTCTACCAATTTTCAGAAGCTGAATTTCTAACAATTTTGCACATTCATGTAATTCCCTGCTATTCTTCGGAGATGCATGGTAGATAACGTATAGTGTATCAATAAATGATTTAAACCTGTGTTTTCCTGATAAAGCTTTCAAAGTATCAGCCACTGCTAACTCCAGCCTATGACTTGCACAGTGCCAGATAATGATTGACGGAAATTCATCTCTTAATAATTTACAGACTCCACTCTTTCGTCCTAGCATTACCGCTGCACCATCGCATGCCACACTCACCAAATATGTCATTAATATTTGTTTCGTTATTCCATACGATTGTAAACATTCTAGTAAAGCCTGGAATATTCCATTTGCAGTATTACTTTGGAGTTCTATCAAATCTAAATAAAAATTAACAGGAGGACTCATTCCATGGTTAGCAGGGCACACTCTAACGTAAATTATTAATGTTGATTTTTTGCTAAAAGTTGTAGACTCGTCGATAATTATTGATATTTTACTCATGGATATAATTATTTTGGCCACTAAAGATTTTCTCATTTCGGTGCTGATATAAGTAATAATATTTGTGGAAGCATTTGCGGAATGCAAAATTCTGCCCATATTTATACCGTTAAATTTTTGTAAATCTATTTCCATTTCAAAATTATGAAAAGATTGATTTTCTTTTGCAACTTTGTATGCAGTCCGAAACACTTGAGAGGTTATTTCCTTTTCAACAACCGTTTTTATGTAGAATATTTGGAACAGTTTCTTTTTCGGCCTCCGTAACGAACTTGCATGCAGATTTGCGACCGGCACTTTCCTTGTGCTCAAAAATATTTTTTCTCAAAGATGTTAATTGTTGAGTTCGGTTTTTACCGTTACAGGTTACTTCATTGTGGACCCACGCTTTACTAATTCGCATACCAGATGTATCCTTAATATTATTCTCAATATTAGACTTCCAATTTTTTGCATATATTACAGCCAGATTTCTTACATTCAATAGTAAACCAATCATATTTCTTGGTAAACTCATTCTTTTGCTCCAACGTCCAACAATCTGAGAACAAAGTGTTACCTTCTCTGTTTCAGTTTGAATATATTCGGGTTTGTCTTCTGTTATCCGCGGTCCTTTGTCTGAATTTGAAAAAAAAAAATTGTAATTTTGTTCATGTTGTCCATAAGGAATTAAAAGGGAACTATTATATAAAATTCATATTAACTGAGATCTTTAAAAGTATACATATGAACAACCGCCTACTCGATTGAATTATTTTTTATGACTTTTCTATGATTTTTAACTTTATAATTTTTGAAAGTGAAAATTAAAAAAAATGTGGTAGGTAATTTTTTTAACTTTTAAAACATTAAAAATAGAAAAATAGGTCCCGGGACTAAGTTCCGGTTTATGAATTTTCTGAAAAGAGCTTCCGGAACGTCGTACCTGGATATACATATATATATGCAAGGATAAATTTTATATTTCAAGGAACCATCTGAACTTTTGAACTTAACTTATTTATATAACATCAAATTTGAATAATTTTAGTTAACTGTTTAAACTTTTATTATTGCTTACGATATAAAGTATAGAAGCATATATTCAGGTCTGCAAATGTCATTTTATAAAGATATGATATTTATAAAGATATGATAGTTTCATTCATTAGTGATGCCAAAATAGTTGAAACTTTTGAACTTGTTTACCAGAGTTTATTAAAATAATAAAAACAGAAAAAGGTGTGTTGGTCGTAAGCAAAAGGAATCTGTGAGAAATATTCTATGAATAAATGAATTATTAACACGGCCATAAAGTTTCCTATACCCACACAGGACCAAACGCCTTGGAGGTTTTACTGCAATACCGTAATACAGTCGTTCGGTATAAGAATTATTCAGCCCCAAGGCCATGACCATCATATTATTCCACAGTGTTATTGTATAGTAAAGGGGTCCCATTTTGTTGTCAACAGCATAGGAATGAATACTTTTAAGTTTTGTTATTTTATTATCTTTAATATTAATAGGCTAGGCGATTTCTTGTGACCGATGTTTTGTTCTACCGTTTTATCCCGATTTTGACCAAACTTATATTATTTGAAGGGTACTTCTTTTTAGCCATTTTTCAGATTTACAGTTTTTTTAATTTTTTCCTCTATTTTGAGTAAATTACATTTAAAGTTGCTACTAACATAAAATTATACATGTGTGTTTTATTAAATTTTTTAATGTGTTTGTTAATGAGTTTGTTATCTTCATTCACAATAATAAACCACAAAAGTGTTGGTTTGTGAATTGGCTAAGTTGAGAAATTAAGCTGCTTAAAAATTGCACTCGAATTTCGAGCGCTGGAATCTGCTAGTTATTATTATTGTTTATTCACTTAGGGCCGTCTGCAAAAAAATTAAAGTGTACTCATACTTCAAGTAGACTTTATCAACAATTTTGTATGCATAACATACTCTTTAATAATATAATTCTAAGACTAAGTTTCGAGTGAAAGCATTAGCTGCATAAGCCATCAGCTCTGGTTAAATATATGCATATTTATATATATATCTGTCTACTTTTGATTACAGTAAATGAAAAACGATGTTTAAAGTGTTAAATTTTGAGATTAGTTAGTTTCATAAAATTATAAATTTTAATAATATTTATGGTGGATGGTACTTTAAGAAGTTCTAGGGCTGATCTGTTACCAAATATCTGGTCCCTTTGTTTATGGCATGATGGACATTCAATAACAATGTGTTTGGTTGAGAGAGAGCAGTGGCATCTACGATAAGTTGGGGACGGATTAGGTTTTTTTAGAATCCATTCATGGGATAATATAGAGTGGCCGAGACGTCGCCTTGAAAATGTTTTTGTTTTGACTTTATCAACATCTTTTGGGTAGACTGGAGGGGTGTTATGTGGGTTTATAGAGGTGTAGTGGTGATGTGTCGATTTACTTAGTTTAAATTTGAGCTCGACATAGCTGGAAATGTGGCGACGTATGCCAATTTTCTCCAGCGTACCGTCCATAATAATTGGTGCATATGAGGCGTATTTGGCTGCAATGTCGGCTCTTTCGTTGCCAACGATTCATATGTGAGAAGGAATCCAGTGTATTTATACCCTATACCAATATGTGGTTTGGGTATAATGACTTTGTGCTGCTGTTTGTAACAACCAAAAATATTTGACCTACACCCATCTTTAATTATACCGATCGAATCAGAATCACTATCTGATTCGATTTAACGATGTCCGTCCGTCTGTGTGTCCATGTAAAGCTTGTAATCAAACTGCAGGTCGCAGATATGAATATCTTTTGATAAAATTTGGTATTTAATCTTTTATCGGCCATGTGATGAACACTATTGAAATTGGTGAGAATTGGTCTATGGTCAGGCCTAGCCCCTATGCAAATGACCCCTATGAAATCTACATATATTGCCATAAGATCCAAATTATCATACAAATCTTAGTCAAATTGGGTTTGTATGTATATATTACATCCGTAAAACAGTAGTCCAAAAATGATCCCTATTGGACAACTCTTAGTCATTGGCCCCATATAGAGATGCATCCCGATATTCACTTAAACCTATCAAAAAACAAAAATATTGCACTGATTCTTCTCAAATTTTGTGTGTACATATTTTTGCAAAATGCAAGAGATTTTACCAAATATGGTCAGGATCGGTCCATTTTTGGGCCTAGTCCCCATATAGATATAGCATCCGATATGAACTTTTTCACATCTGCAGCCAAAAAATTAATAAAAATCCCACTCAAATTTGGTTTATGCTTATTTTCTATATCCAATTAGTTGGGCCTAAGAGATAGGGTCTCTAAACGCATGGTATAGGGTATCATATAGTCTGTCTAGACCGACTGTAATTTTCTTACTTATTTTTAGTATTGTGTTATTTTTTTCTGAAGTTATGTTAATGTTTCTTCTTTGTTAAATAAATAAAACATACATATGTATGTTTAAATTAATAAAATAGTTTTTATCTTTATGATCAACATTTTTTGGTTAAAAGTTTCAAAAAGTTTGTTAAAAGTTTCAATCGTATTGTTACTCACACTATATTTCTTATTGTTTTTAAACATTATTATGTTTTAAAGATCTGAAATATTAACTACGCTAACAACGTAGCGGGTATACTGCTCGTATCATATAATTAAACTGTAAACACATTTTTCTTGGTGCCATTTGTGAGTTCAATGCTGAAATGGGTTACATAAAAAAAATGAATTTAGATCTTAGACTATATATTGATGCCATTTCAACTGATGTTGCTGCCATTTTTAAAAGCCGCGATGGTGAATTACCATTCGAAAATAACTTGGCTATATTTTGAAAAAAGGCTAAAATGCACCTTGTTCCATATCAGTACTTGATTCATCATTGGGTAAATTAATAATTTTATAAATAAAAACGTAAATAAATGCTAAAGAAAAAATATCTGCTTGTTGTAAAATTATTTTTATTAAATTGGGAGAAGTCGAGTTGCTCTGATAAAATGCTGTTTTATGTGTAATATAATGTTTCATTGCATCATTCCTATGCAATGTATACACTGTGGTTTTTTCATTCAAAGCAGTGAAAATATATAAAAGATTTTCGTAAAAAAATAAATATATATATAAATAAATTATTAAATAAAACTGATTATTATTGATTTTAATTAATCAATTTTAACTTAATTTAGTAGCATTATGCAAGCGTGAATATAATCATGATGATTAGCCATATTATGTTCGTTTGACAGCTTAACATTTCATAAAAATCTATCTTATTAAAAAAGCCCCTTTATATAGGACTAGCAAAATTCTTTTGGCAATAAATTCGGTTGCCACAATGAATCTGTTTTCTATTGTTCTAGATAATAGTAATTATTTACAGTATATAAAATACCAAATTAAATTAAATTGTTAAGGCAATCCTCCAGCCACAATGTCGTACATTTAGTTCTGTCTGTATCCATGGTATTACGTTTCATGTTATTCCACTCTATAAGTTTATATATATACTTAATAGTTATTAAAATTACATCTTGATACCTTTCAGCAATAATGCCTATTTATATGAGACCACTAATACGTACGTGTGTGTTCATTTTCCAATTACTGAATCTATTATAAGTTGGCTTTTGCTTTTCACACTTTCACCTACCGCTTTATAGAAACGACCACGTCATTTACCCTCGTAATCTGTAAGGAACAAGGAAATTTTGTATTCTCATACACAATTATGGGGGTGCGTGTGTGTGTGTATATCTATTATCAAATAGTATTTATAGATGTACTGTAAACCCCGTCATACATTGGTAAGACATTAATGGCTTACAGTATAAAAGTTTCATGACTTTTGGTATCAGACACATATTTTGTACGGCTGTCGCCCCCTTGACATTAATAGCTAATGGACGGAAAAAATTTTCAAGAGTCTTGCTATTTTAATATTCCTGATATGAAATATTACTTTTTATACGCGATCCTAAGCCTACAGGTCCTATCCCATAACTTTTTCAAGTACTGCTGATGTTTTATCTTATATGGGTGGTACCTGATCCACCGATCCACCTATATTAATACATTATGGAGTCGCACAAAGTGTCAATGTGTTTTCTAACATAAAAAACCACATATTAATATTTACTTTGTATTGAGGTACCTTTTGTTACTTTGTGGCAATTTCTTTCTTTTTAGAACCAGAGAAAATATTGTAGGTACCGCATGTGCTACGCCCACAATCATATTAATAAATATTGCCTATACTTCCTAACTTCTATACTCCAATGAACTAAAAAAAATCACACAAACAAACAAATTTTCGCTTTTACATATATAGAGAAGAGAATAGCAAATGAAAAGGCAATGACCCATATTTAGTTTTGCTTTCATTCTCTAAATACAAACAAATACAATTATCAGGGTTCATAAATAAAATAGAATAATTGATCCTTATCATTAAGAAGTGGCAAACAAGGAACAATTTAAAAACATACACACGAGCACAGTTGTAACAGCCAAATAGCTTGAGAAAAAAACAAGTGAATCAATGAAACATTAATATAAATAAAAACAAGTAAGAAAATTATAGTCGGTCTAGACCGACTATACGATACCCTATACCATGCGTTTAGAGACCCTATATCTTAGGCCCAACTAATTGGATATAGAAAATAAGCACAAACCAAAATTGAGTCGCATTTTTATTATTTTTTTGGCTCCAGATATGAAAAAGTTCATATCGGATGCTATATCTATATGGGGACTTGCTCCAAAAATGGACCGATCCTGACCATGGTTGGTAAAGTTTCTTGTATTTCGCAAAAATATATACAAACAAAATTTGAGATGAATCAGTGCAATATTTTTATTTTTTGATAGATTTAAGTGAAGATCGGGTAGCAGCTCTATATGGGGCCTATGACTAACAGTTGTCCCATAGGATAGTTTTTGGACTACTCATTAATGGATGTAATAAACACATATAAACCCAATTTGACTGAGATCTATACGACAATTTGGATCTTATGGCAATTTATGTCGATTTCATAGGGGTCATTTGTATGGGGGCTAGGTCTGAACATGGACCGATTTTCACCAATTTCAATAGCGTTCATCACATGGCCGATAAAAGCTTAAATACCAAATTTCATCAAAACATATTCATATTTGCGACCTGCAGTTTGATTACAAAGTTTACATGGACACACAGACGGACGGACGGACGGACGGACATAGTTAAATCGATTCAAAAAGTGATTCTGATTCGATCCGTATAATAAAAGATGGGTCTAGGTCAAATATTGTTGGTTGTTACAAACAGCAGCACAAAGTCATTATACCCAAACCACATAGTGGTATAGGGTATAAAAATTACGAGAAAATTATAATAGGTCTAGGTCAATTATACGATATCGTATACCATGCACTTAGGGATCCTATTTCTTAGGTCCAACTAATGGGATATAGATAATAGGCATAAATAAAATTTAAGTGACATTTAGTAATTTTTTTGTCTTTGAATATGGGAAATTTCATATCGGATAATATTTTTATGAGACCAGTAGTGCGATTCTATAAATTTTAACGATCCCTGAATCGCAAAATATACCGACAGCTATTGTTGTTTGCACTAACGATTAAGTGATTCACTAATATGCTATAATCTATTTTTCTATTTATTTAATTTGTAAGCGAGTGGCATCTCTGTCAAAATAAGCGAAAAACACAAGAAGAATAGAGAAAAAACAAATCAATTCATGTTTAACAGGATGATTTTATGTTTACGTTTAATTTCTTTGTTTTTATACCCTATACCACTATGTGGTTTGGGTATAATGACTTTGTGCTGCTTTTTTTAACAACCAAAAATATTTGACCTACACCCATCTTTAATTATACCGATCGAATCAGATAGTGATTCTGATTTAACGATTAAACGATGTCCGTCCGTCCGTCCGTCTGTGTGTCCATGTTAAGCTTGTAATCAAACTGCAGGTCGCAAATATGAATATATTTTGATGAAATTTGGTATATAAGCTTCCATTAGCCATGGGATAAACGCTGTTGAAATTGGTGAGAATCGGTCCATGTTCAGCCCTAGCCCCCATACAAATGACCCCTATGAAATCGACATAAATTGGCCTAAGATCCAAATTATCATATAAATCTTACTCAAATTGGGTTTGTATGCATTTATTACATCCATTAATGAGTAGTCCAAAAATGATCCCTATGGGGCAACTCTTAGTCATAGGCCCCACATAGAGCTGCTTCCCGATCTTCAATTAAATCTATCAAAAAAGAAAAATATTGCACTGATTCTTCTCAAATTTTGTTTGTATATATTTTTGCAAAATACAAGAGACTTTACCAAACATAGTCAGGATCGGTCCATTTTTGGGCCGAGTCCCGATATAGATATAGCATCCGATATGCAGTTTTTCATATCTACAGCCAAAAAAATTAATAAAAGTCCTACTCAAATTTGGTTTATGCTTATTTTCTATGTCCAGTTATTTGGGCCTATGAGATAGGGTCTCTAAACGCATGGTATAGGGTATCATATAGTCGGTCTAGACCGACTATAATTTTCTTACTTGTTATTAATATTTTTGTTTATTTTTTTGAATATAAAATAATGAATTGAATATGCTAGTTAATTTTTTTTATTTATATAAAATATTTTATAATAAAAGCTAAATATTTTCACTATTTCATGATTTTTCTTTATGTATGACGACATTTCAACCTAAAAATTTAACATTTTATAGATTGAATAAACCACACAAAAATGGTTGTCGTTTAGATAACAACAACAGCTGACTTTATTTATTTATTTATTATTTTATTAACTTACAATTTAAATTATAAAGTAATATAAGGGTTAGAGCAATAGCTACTATGGCCTTCAGCTCGTTATAATATAATAGATTTATATAAAATTATAGGTATTTGTTACTTTAAGAAATTTTATTAATTTTGTAATATTTTCAGGAGATGGGTTAGATTGGATCGATTTCGCCAAATATGGCTTGTCTTTGATTATTGAACTTGGGGCAGTGTACAAGGATGTGTGAAGGGTTTGGAATGGGAGATATGCAATTGCAGATTTGCGGAGCAGGAATGTTCATCAAATGTGCATGTGTTAGTCTAGAATGTCCGAGCCTTAGTCGTTCAAATTTGACAATTTCAATTCTTTTGCAAGCAATTTTGTTTCTTAAGAATGTATGTATGTTAGTCATTTGTTGGTTTATATTTTTGTACCAAATTGAGGTGGTGTTGAATAAATTAATTTTGTAATATTTAATAAATTGTTTAACAATGTAATTGTTCCAATCATGGGGATTGTAATTCGGTATGGTAACTAAAGGGAAAAAGGTAGCTTCTCTTGCAATAAGATCTGCCAACTCGTTTCCTTTTATACCACAATGACCCAAATTAATTTTATATTAGGTTGTCTGTCAATTAAGAGATTTCTGATTTCGGTAATATAGTGGGTTGCGTTGTTTATGTTTGTTATTGATTGCAATGAAGATAGAGAGTCAGAACATATGGCAAATTTTCCTGTTTTTGGATATACATGTTTTATTGATTCATATATAGCTATTAGTTCCGCAGAATATATAGTACTATATTCAGGGAGAATGGTAGATTTGATAGTCATATTTTCTGTAGTTATACTAAATGATATAGTTGTATCGGTTTTTGAACCGTCAGTAAAAAAGAATTTGTGATCGCAAAAGGTATTTTTAAGTTCGTTGAATAAAATTTGGTATTGCTCTGAGCTGCAATTGGATTTGGTATAGTTGTGTAGGGTGGTATTTATAATGCAGTCATTCAAATGCCATGGTGGGTGTTGTATGGGAGCAGATTTTATTATATCAAGCGGAAGACCTAAAATTTTGCAGTTTTGTAATGAACGATATATAGTTGATGGTATTCTCGGTATTATTTTGGAAGTTTTACATTGTCTAACTAGTTGACGGATGGGTGTGTTTGAACTAAAAGCTGACTTTAACAAAAGCGAATATTGTTTAAAAATTTTACTGAATACCAAAATCGATAATTTTGTAGTTTTCTTTTTTAACGACTCGATTATTGTTAAAAGAAGTTACTGAATCGCGCTACATGCAGAAAAATATATTTGGCAAGGTCATTTATGTTTTGCACAAATATATTCAAACCAAATTTGAGAAAAATCTGCTCAATTTTTTTAATTTTTGGCAGATATAAGTGATGGTAGAGAAGCATCATTGTATGGGGGTATTACTAGCTATGTTCTACAGGGGTTTTTTAGACTATTGGTGTTATATTTGCACACAAACCAAAATTGACCGATATATGTACGATAATTTGGATCTTATAGCAATTGAAGTCGATCTCATAGGGGTCATGTGTAATGGGACTAGGGTTGAACATGCACCCATTGCAACCAATTGCAATAGCGCTTATCATATGGCCAATAGAAGCCGTATATACAAAATTTAATAAAATATATTCAAATTTGTGATCTGTAATTTGAGTTTTAGTTTTATATGCACAAGAAGGGGAACAGATGCAGACATGCACGGAAGGATGGATATCGCCAAATTGACCCAGAAATAAAAAGGTATAATAAAATGTAGGTATACGTTAAATGTCTTTGTTAGTTAAAAACATCATCACAATTTCATTATTACTTGATCACATATTGCTTTGGTGTATAGTGAACATTTCAGAAAGTAGTCCAGTGGTTTACACAATTGATTTTGGGAACGCTTCTTAGGTTTATAATAGTCATATTCTGATTGAGGCCACTAGTGGACGTAGAAAATAATCATGATGGTAGGTATATCACTGTCCAGCAAAAAATTTCGTTATATATAAATCGAGTAATAATTACATTCCATTGTCCTGGTGTGATAAGATTATATCTTTCTTAACACATTTAAATACATTTTTTGAAAAATATAATCCTTTAAAGTTTTGAAGATCTTTTAAAAGAAAACAAAATCTCGTGATAAAAAAATCTAAACGAAGTCTGACTCCATTTGGCTTTTATATGTGGCTTCGCGTTTATTAATTGCATTAGAGTTCACATTTAACTAAAATTTCACCCTTTTTTGAGCGCAGTATTTAATTTTTGTTTGTGGAATTAATTTTTTTTATTAATATCTAATTAATAAAGCTAAAATGGCGGATATTTGTTTAATATGTTCTAAAATTTTGTAGGATAAAGCAATGAAATAGCATTAATAGAGTATTTTTTTGCTGTTAATTAATTAAAAAATGTCGAATGTACGTACTGCAAGTGTATGAATGCAATCTATGGCAAAGTGAGGTATGGCACGCTGCACAGTCAAAATACTAAAATATTTTAGTTGTTTTTTTTTAATGGATAGAAATTTATTTGAACTTGGCTAGATTTAATTTCATTAAAATTGATTGAGTATTTTTTTTGAAAAAAAGATTAACTTTGACTTAGTCACGCACAGTCACGCATAATCACACACAGTCACGGAGTGATTTAAAACCCATTTTCCCTTATCAGATCGATCTAAACCTTGATCGATAGGCGTGCTGTGAAAACAGATTAAGTTTGACGTAGTCACGGAGAGATTAAAACCCCACTTCCCCTCATCCGATAGATCTGAAAGTTAGTCCTTAGACTTGTTGTGGCCAAAGATTAATTTTAGGATAGTCACAGATAGTCACGTACGGTCACAGAAATAGTTTTAATAAAAACTTTGTTTTTATGGGTTAGATTATTAATTTATTAAAAATGTCATATTTGGATTACAATAATATTTACTAACAAGTAAGAAAATTATAGTCGGTCTATATACCATGTGTTTAGAGACCCTATCTCATAGGCCCAACTAACTGGACACAGAACATAAGCATAAACCACATTTGAGTGGGATTTATATTAATTTTTTTGGCTGCAGATATGAAAAAGTTCATATCGGATGCTATATCTATATGGGGACTAGGCCCAAAAATGGACCGATCCTGACCATGTTTGGTAAAGTCTCTTGTATTTTGCAAAAATATATACAAACAAAATTTGAGAAGAATAAGTGCAATATTTTTGTTTTTTGATAGATTTAAGTGAAGATCGGGAACAGCTCTATATGGGGCCTATGACTAAGAGTTGTCCCATAGGGATCATTTTTGGACTTCTGATTAATGGATGTAAAAAACACATACAAACCCAATTTGACTAAGATTTATAAGATAATTTGGATCTTATGGCAATTTAAGCCGATTTCATAGGGGTCATTTGTATGGGGGCTAGGTCTGAACATGGACCGATTCTCACCAATTTCATCCTACGGCCGATAGAAGCTTATATACCAAATTTTATCAAAATATATTATATTTACGACCTGCAGTTTGATTACAAGCTTTACATGGACACACAGACGGACGGACGGACATCGTTAAATCGAATCAGATAGTGATTCTGATTCGATCGGTATAATAGGTCAAAAATTTTTGGTATTTACAAACAGCAGCACAAAGTCATTATACCCAAACTACATAGAGATATAGGGTATAAAAACATTTTTTGTAGTAGTGGTATTTTTTTAAATGTTACACTCAAAAAAAAACTCAAAAAAAAAAATTGTAAAGTCAACTGGAAATTCTGCTAATATTACCAAAAAACGAAAAAATTTTGCAGTCAAATTTGCAAATTTGTTTACACTCAAACGATATTTACACTTAAAACAGCGTTAGTAATATTGTCTAAAAACCTTGCTGTTACTGCAGAAAAATTTATTTTTTTATTACCAAATTTGTTAATTTTAGAAAAATAAATCTGCTAAACATTAGCGCAATCAATCTGTATTTTTTTTTTTTTTTTAATTTTGATATAAAAATATGGGTTTTTATTTTTTGAATCTTTCATATTTATAAAAAATAAAAATTGCAATAGATTTTAATGGTGGTATGAATATGGGCCCCAGGAAAATGGGCCCAAAAAAAAAAATGAAAATGAGCCCCAAAAAAATGTATGGAAAACAACAACACGAAATTTTGGGGCCTGTTTTCCCATTTTGGGGTCGTTTTTCATTTCTTCATGTGGGGTGCATTTTCGTAATGAAAATGGACCCCAAACAAGAAAATGAAAAAGGGCCCTAAATAATTTTTGGGGCCCAATATCATATATTGGTGAGGCCTTACTTCATATTTTGGGGTTCATTTTCATTTTTTTTTTTAAAAACTTTTATAAACTTCCATGATGTAAAAAAATCGAATATTTTCTTTTTTGAATTCAGTTTTATTTAGTAACGTTAGTATTTATTATTATTCATTTATCAAATTCAGTTTCATATTTTCAAATGTATATGTACATATGTATTTAAGAATATATCTGAAGTGTATCTTCAACCTTTGCACGGCAGTAGGGACAAATTTCTTCAATATAATTTTAGTGAGCCGGACTACTTTTTTACGGTGGCGTGATATAACGTCTAAGGACATAATGTCTATAGACACTATGACACTCAGAATTCTAAAATATTGATTTGATGCAATGGAAATAATAACAATTCATTTTGTTATGGATGGAATACAAATAACAATTTATTGAAATTTTTTTAAACTTTAATACACTTTAGAGCAAATAATAACAATTTAGTAAAATATTTTTATAAATGGAATACAAATAATAGCAATTTATTGAAATATTTTTAAATTTGTTTCAACAATTTGCTTGCAATAAGGACAAAGCAAAGGCGAATTGTTACTTTGAGATTTTTTATCCAAAATATCCAAACAGCTTGAGCAAATTTTGAAATGTTTGCAGGGAAAAGACATTTTTTTATTCTTGTGACGTACGCAGGAAAACTTTATTCAGCGAAGCCACCTGGCGCGTCCTACTGGAGGAGAAAACCCTTAAGCGCGGCCGCAGGCCGCCACGCAGAAAAACTTTTGTATGCGAAGCCAGACTTCAATACTTAACTTAAGTGTCTCCGGGAAGACATTACAGAATGTTATTATTATTATTAATATTATTCCCTTTTGCGGAATGTTTACATCTAATTTAAACATTTTGTAAAAGGGAAAATAACGGCACTTTTACCACGTTTACAAGATTTGAAATGCTTTAGACATTATGTCACTCGTAAAAGTGCCATAATGTCTGTAGGCTTTAAGTCATTGCTTCTATAGACATTATGTCACAAATGAAAGTGGCACTCTTAGACGTTATGTCATGCCACCGTTTTTTACTATTTCCTGAATCATTTAAGTCAAGCGGTTAAATTTTTCAAACCACATTACGACATCTCCTTGCAATTTTTTCGTTTAAAAATTAATAAAAATATTTTTGTATAACAAATGTCACATTGTTTTACAACTCTTTATTTTCAATTTAAATACTACTTCCAAGCATATAAAAAAAATTTGAAGAAATGCAATTCTTTTATATTTAAGTGAGCCGACCTAATTTTTCACTAATTCTTCAGACAAAACAAGTTAATCAACACAACAAGTGAAAAAAAATTGGGGTCCGTTTTCACATTTTGGGGCCCATTTTCATATACTTCATCGTACCGCATCCTTTAAATGAAAATGAGCCCAAAATAGTGTTTATGCAAATGAGCCCTAGAATAGTTTAGGGCCCGTTTTCATTCGTAGTTTGGGGCCCTAGTTCATTTTTTGGGGCTCATTTTCATTTCTAGAAATGGGGTTGATTTTCATTATAAAATGAACCCCAAATTTGGGGCCCACTTTCATTTTTTACTTTGGGGTCCATTTTCCTGGGGCCCATATTCATAGCGCCGATTTTAATAGCTTTTGTAACAATGGGAGGTTCTGTTTATTATCATTTTTTTACTAATACTATATTTTTCGTACTTAAATAACAACGGAATGCAATTTAGTTATTACTCATAAACTTCATATATTCGTTTGCACTGTGATACTAGACTTAAATTATGTGATATAAATGTTTTAGTTTTTCAATAGTTTACTTATATGTTTATTTATATATACTGTGTTTTTAAAATCAATCAATTTGTGATGTCAAAATACACCAATAATTTTTTTATTAATGTTATAAGTTAAAAATTCATATTCAAAATAAAATGCCCCTGAAGATGTTGACAAAAACTCAACGAAACGTCGGGAAATAATGAAATAAAGAATTTTTATTTTACATTTAATAAAATTGACCAAAAAAGCCCTACGTACACTCTATAATACATTACTCATTTGATTCAAATATTGATTGCAAATATTCCATATTTTGTTTTGTATTATTCTTGTTCTTTAGTAGTTTTTTGACTTCTTTATCTAAGTCCCGATGTTCCACTTTCCATTGATTTTGAACAATGGAGGTAAACGGATCTGACGTTGCCAATAGTACATTAAATATATCTTCGTTTGTGGAAATTCTTGAAATATTTCTAGTATTGTGCCCTCTATAAAATCTGTAATCCTTATTCCTTTTTCCTGAGAATCCTCTGATAGATCTCCAAGTAACACCAAATGATATTTAATGACTCTTCTGCATTATATAAGATTTTGTGAACTGCTTCAGACATATTGCTCTCTTGCTACTTGTTTCTATATATTTTTGCAATTTCCTTAGCATTATCTGCAAATTTTCCAGAGTCAATTTTTTGTAAGTGTACAGGGATGCGACCTATGACAGAACGAGAAATGGAACGCTGCACAGTGTTTGAAAATCATTTTTCATTGGCCAAAATTCTGTAACTTTTGAACCAATCAAAATATTTTAGTAGTTTTTATACCCTATACCACTATGTGGTTTGGGTATAATGACTTTGTGCTGCTGTTTGTAACAACCAAAAATATTTGACCTAGACCCATCTTTAATTATACCGATCGAATCAGAATCACTTTCTGAGTTGATTTAACAATGTCCGTCCGTCCGTCCGTCCGTCCGTCCGTCCGTCTGTGTGTCCATGTAAAGCTTGTAATCAAACTGCAGGTCGCAAATATGAATATATTTTGACGAAATTTGGTATATAATCTTCTATCGGCCATGGGATGAACGCTGTTGAAATTGGTGAGAATCGGTCCATGTTCAGACCTAGCCCCCATACAAATTACCCATATGAAATCGACATAAATTGCCATAAGATCCAAATTGTCATATAGATCTAACTCAAATTGGGTTTGTATGCGTTCATTACATCCACTAATGAGTAGTCCAAAAATGATCCCTTTGACCCCATATAGAGCTGCTTCCCGATATTCACTTAAATCTATTAAAAAAACAAAAATATTGCACTGATTCTTCTCAAATTTTGTTTGTACACATTTTTACAAAATACAAGAGACTTTACCAAACATGATCAGGATCGGTCCATTTTTGGACCTAGTCCCTTTATAGATATAGCATCCGATATGAACTTTTTCATATCTGCAGCCAAAAAAAAATTAATAAAAATCCCACTCAAATTTGGTTTTTGCTTATTTTCAATGTTCAGTTAGTTGGGCCTAAGAGATAGGGTTTCTAAACGCACGGTATAGGGTATCGTATAGTCGGTCTAGACCGACTATAATTTTCTTACTTGTTTTTTTTAATGGATAGATATTTAATTGAACTTGACTCAGATTTAATTTCATTAAAACTGATGGAGTATTTTTTAATGAGTTCTAGGTCAAAGTTTAACTTTTGAGTTTTATTAGCTTTGACTAATTTTACATATATAACTCAACGATGATTGTGCAACATCAAAATGGTTGATTGTTACAGTAGGCACTACTGATCTTTTATTAAAGAAAATGTTCTTGTTAGTAATTATGGCTTATATTTTATGCTACACCGTAATATGAAATTTTTTTGAGTAATTTCATTAAAAAGAAAATAGTGTTCTACCGCCAGGTCGTAGCGGGTGCAAAAGTATATATTGGGTTAAAGAGGATAGTTTCATCTTCCTCAAGTTGTTATAAGTTCCTTGTTCTTTTTTGTTCCCTAGAAGTTCTATTCCATTAAAATTTAAATTTGACAAAAATATAGTAGTTTTGTAAATAGTTCATGACACCCCAAATATCAAGCGGTAGGGCTGTGACCACTTACAACGGCTAAAGATTACAATCCTACAAACCTTGTCAAAAGGTCCACAGGTCATTAGCGATGACAACTTGTGAGTAGCAATATTTATTTTTGATAAAAAACAAAAAACTCAGCTTTTTCTGAAATCGAAAAAACAGTTGAGCTTGACAGCATGCCACGGCCACAATTAGCAATAGTTTAACCGAATTTTTTGGTTACTTCAATTCGGATATATAAGCTACAAAATGGCGTTAAAATTTAAAAAATCGGTGACAATAAAAATTTGACTTTTGGCCAATGAAATCACAATTTCAGCCACAGTGCGCTATAGTAGAACAAGATCGCTTATTAAAAAAAAAAAAAAAATAAATTATTATCCATTTATTTTCTCAATAAAATGTATTTCTTTAAAGTAAAGGACATTGAAATAAAAAATTAAAAAGTTTTGTTATATCCTATACCACTATGTGGCTTGGGTATAATGACTTTGTGCTGCTGTGTGTAACCACCAAAAATATTTGACCTAGACGCATTGTTTATTATACCGATCGAATCAGAATCACTATCTGATTCGATTTAACGATTTCCGTCCGTCCGTCCGTCTGTCCGTCTGTGTGTCCATGAAACCCTTGTAATCAAACTGCAGGTCGCAACTATGAATATATATTAATGAAATTTGGTATATGAGCTGTCGTTAGCCATAGGATAAACGGTATTTAAATTGGTGAGAATCCGTCCATATTTAGACCTGGCCCCTATACAAATGACCCCTATAAAATCGACATAAATTGCCATAAGATCCAAAATGTCATATAGATCTTACTCAAATTGGGTTTGTATGCGTTTATTACATCCATTAATGAGTAGTCAAAAAATGATCCCTACGGGGCAACTCTTACTTATAGACCCCATATAGAGCTGCTTCCCGATCTTCACTTAAATCTATCAAAAACAAAAATATTGCGCTGATTATTCTCAAATTTTGTTTGTATATATTTTTGCAAAATAGAAGAGATTTACCAAACATGGTCAGGATCGGTCCAATTTTGGGCCTAGACCCCATATAGATATAGCATTCGATATGAAGTTTTTCATATCTGCAGCCAAAAAAATTAATAAAAAATACCACTCAAATTTGGTTTATGCTTACTTTCTATGTCCAGTTAGTTTGGCCTAAGAGATAGGGTCTCTAAACGCATGGTATAGGGTATTGTATGGTCGGTTTAGACCGACTATAATTTTCTTACTTGTTCTCTGTTGGAATTATATTTACTTCGTCGAATGAACATAGGAAACATTTAAAAAAAAATTATATTCACTGTAGGTCGTAGCGAGTCACGACAGTGTACTCTATAATTTTTTTGTAAAGGAGGTGCCACACCCACTAACCCAGTCCCGCCCATTTTGTGCGACTACTTACATGATCAAGTTATTGATGTCCATAACGTTTCAAGACTCTGGCCATCACTGTACTCTAGATATATGATAATATGTGTTTACAATGAATGGGAGGTGCCGTGCCCACTTTAGTTAATTCTTAAGTGCTTAAGGCACCTATTAAAAAATTGAAAATACTTTAACATAATTAAACCAGGCCAGGCCAATCCAAATCGCTTTGCTTCTTATACCAAAAAAATTAACAACTTTATTTGGACCGTTTGTTTGTTTCATTTCAGTACATACTATTATTTCAAGAACATTTACTTTTATATTTACAGTAAATTTTTTTTATTGTATCAAGAACATTTTTTATTGAACTATTTATTTTTATTGTTTCAGTATATTTAAATACATATTAATGAGATATTTGTTATACCCTATTATGTGGTTTGGGTATAATTACTTTGTGCTGGTGTTTGTAACAACCAAAAATATTCATCCTAGACCCATCTTTAATTATACCGATCGACTCAGAATCACTTTTTGAGTCGAAATAGCAATGTCCGTTCGTCCGTCCGTCCGTCCGTCCGTCCGTCTGTGTGCCCATGTAAAGATTTTAATCAAACTACAGGTCGCAAATATGAATATATTTTTATAAAATTTGGTATATAAGCTTGTATCGGGCATGGGAAGAACGGTGTTGAAATTGGTGCGAATCGGTCCATGTTCAGACCTAGCCCCCATACAAATGACCCCTATGAAATCGACATAAATTGCCATAAGTTCCAAATTATCATATAGGTCTCAGTCAAATTGGGTTTGTATGTGTTTAATACATCCATTAATCAGTAATTCAAAAATACTCCCTATAGGAAAATTCTTAGTCATAGGCCCCATATAGAGCTGCTTCCCGATCTTCACTTAAATCTATCAAAAACAAAAATTTTGCACAAATTTTTCTCAAATTAGGTTTGTACATATTTTTTCAAAGTATAAGTGACTTTACCAAATATGGTCAGGATAGGTCCATTTTTCGACCTAGTCCCCATATAAATATAGTATCCGATATGAACTTTTTCATATCTGCAGCGAAAAAAATTAATAAAAATGCCACTCCAATTTGGTTTATGCTTATTTGCTATATCCATGGTATAGGGTATCGTATAGTCGGGCTAGACCGACTATAATTTTCTTACTTGTTTTTCTTTGCTATAGTTCCATGTTTTTAAATCTATATCAATTTTCGTATGTACTTGCACACCGAAATTGGCTCTCAAGGTTATCGTCTGGAATTGATGTGCGAAATTCACTTTTTTTTGAAAATAAAAATCTTCACAAATATATGCGTATCCGAAAGACTTATAATTTTTTGAGAAAATAAACTTAAGATAGGATACTTTCCCCCCGTTATATGCGTGTTGTAAAAGTCAATTGTTGATGTCATTTGATGAGCCTCATTAAACTTATTGGTACATTGCAAATTAATTATTTCCATCTGGAAAACTTCCGGAACACTGTCATATTTTTTAAGTTCTGCGAAACGTCGTTTAAATTTAGCTGACAGTTTTCCAATTTCATCAGCGTACATTGCACAATTAGTAGTTTTAATGATTTTAAATTATTTTAATGGTGGAAAATGGTGAATATTGATTTTAATAGTGCGTGATAGAGAAGAAGAAATTAAATATTTTTATTCTCTCTGGCATTAATTGAATAGATTTGTTCTATATTTAATATTTCTGCTTAAGGTGTGTTTACACTATGTGTATTTTCCATATGTAAATTCAGTTTTACGATCCATACGTAATTCCGTGTGTGTGTCAAAATTGGCGTTTTACATACGACTCATAATTTTTGCGTTCAAACGTACATATATATTTCCGTATGACATAACCTACACAAATTTATTGTTAAAAATAGAGTAATATATTTTATATATTTTTCAATTGTTAATTAATATTAAAAAATTTATTTTTCTTTCAATATTAATCTTTATAAGTTACTCTGTTTTTCTTTCACCATAAGAAGTGTTGTATTTTCACATGTTTGTCTTGCCAAAATAGAACATGCTCTAATTGAAAAATTTACATATATCTTGCAAAATGTGTTGTACATAAACATTGTTTGAAAGGGTTCACACTATGTGTACAAATTACACGTGCTAAAAAACTAAGAAAAACACAAGCAAAACACGTAGTGTGAACGCAGCTTTAGAGTAGCTGTGAGACTCGAACGTGTTTCTATCTCACTTACACTTGTACGTGACGCCCACACCTAAAGTCAGGCCTAGTTTTTAATCAGTTTGTATTAATCCAAACATATGAATCGTTGTATTTAAATTATTAAGTAATATGTGACGTATAGTTTGTATATTCTGTGTAAAGGGAGGGAAGTTTTAAAGGCGAAAAAGGCGTAATTTCATAATTTTTTTAATGCTGGATTATGTATTTTATATACACCTTGTGTTACAATATAATAATATAATAATATAGTATTTGAAAATATCTTTGAAAAAATTTTCAAATAAAAGCTTTTATAAATAAGTCAGTGACAGCGAATCTTCGGAGGTGCCTCGAAAGAAAGTTGTTTTGCGTGAACACCATAACTAGTTACCGGATCATATGAAAAATCAAAAATCCAAATGCGTCTAATAGGTGATATGTTTCCCGAGGTAATCAGGAATAGTTTTTTTTAATTTTTTTCTACTTTTGGCAGCATTTTGATGTGAAAAACACGAGATTTGCTATAAAATTTCGGTGAATTTGTTGTTAAAAAATGGGGAAAAAAATAGTAAACAAAATTCATTGTATAAAATTCAAACATGTTGTATGCGAGAAAATCGATTTAAAGTTTTTAAAACTGATTTATATACATTACTAGCAGTAACCCGATGCGCTTTGCTACACCCCTTTTAACGAAATAAAAAGCAGAGAATACGGGGTCGGACGGCCATTAGTACGATCCCGTCCATTTTTTCCGCAACCCTCGAATTATTTTAATACGTACATGTAGATAGTTTCAGAACTCTTGATGTCGTTATTCTCCGGATTTTATATGTTAAAATTAGATGTTAAAAATGTACTTTGTATGGGCGGTACCACGCCCACTGGTCCAATCTCGCCCATTTTTTATGGGACTACTCGCATTAGTAACTCATGAACTTATGTAAAGTTCCAAGGCTTTCACTATTACAGTACTTCAGATATATGATATTATATATTTGCTTTGTATGGGAGGTACCACGGCCACTGATCTGATTCCGCCAACTTTTTTTTTCAAGTACTAACGTTGATAACACACAAAGTTCCTTTATCTATTACAGTACTCCAGATATATGACATTAAATATTTGCTTTGTATGGGGGGTGCTACGCCCACTGGTCCGGTACTGCCCATTTTTTATAAGACTACTCCCATTAATAAGTCATGAAAACAGACAAAGCTCCAAGGCTTTCCCTATTACAGTACTTCAGATATATGACATTATATATTTACTTTGTATGGCAGGTACCAAGCCCACTGATCGGATTCCGCACATTTTTATTTTATTTCTGACGTTGATTACTTATGAACTGACACAAAGTCTCAAGACTTTATCTATTACAGTACTCTAGATATATGACATTTAATACTTACTTTGTATGGTGGGTACCATGCTCATTGAACAGATCACGTCCATTTTTTCCGCAACCCTCCAAATTATTTAAATATGTACACGTACATAGTTCCAGAGTTCTTGCTGTCATAGTACTCCAGATATTATATGTTAAAGTAAGGTGTTAAAAATTCACTTTGTATGGGAGGTGGTAGTACGCCCACTTGAAAAATCAAAAAGAAATATAGCCTATTTTTCCTTCCAAACAATCAGACAAACAAACAAACAAACATACACAATTCCATTTTTATACCCTATACCACTATGTGGTTTGGGTATAATGACTTTGTGCTGCTGTTTGTAACACCCAAAAATATTTGACCTAGACCCATCTTTAATTATACCGATCGAATCAGAATCACTTTCTGAGTTGATTTAACAATGTCCGTCCGTCCGTCCGTCCGTCTGTGTGTCCATGTAAAGCTTGTAATCAAACTGCAGGTCGCAAATATGAATATATTTTGATGAAATTTGGTATATAAGCGTTTATCGGCCATGGGATGAACGCTATTGAAATTGGTGAGAATCGGTCCATGTTCAGACCTAGCCCCCATACAAATTACCCATATGAAATCGACATAAATTGCCATAAGATCCAAATTGTCATATAGATCTTACGCAAATTGGGTTTGTATGCGTTCATTACATCCACTAATGAGTAGTCCAAAAATGATCCCTTTGGCCCCATATAGATCTGCTTCCCGATCTTCAGTTAAATCTATTAAAAAACAAAAATATTGCACTGATTCTTCTCAAATTTTGTTTGTACATATTTTTGCAAAATACAAGAGACTTTACCAAACATGATCAGGATCGGTCCAGCCCCTTTATAGATATAGCATCCGATATGAACTTTTTTATATCTGCAGCCAAAAAAATGAATAAAAATCCCACTCAAATTTGGTTTTTGCTTATTTTCTATGTCCAGTTAGTTGGGACTAAGAGATAGGGTTTCTAAACGCATGGTATAGGGTATCGTATAGTCGGTCTAGACCGACTATAATTTTCTTACTTGTTAGTAATATATAAGATACCGTATGATGCCGGCCGTTTGAAACACAAGTACATGTACAAATTCACAAAAATGGTTTGGAACTTTACGTTGGTTGGCGCTTTCTGTTGGTTGTTGAATCAGCTAAATAAATTTAAATCGTAATCTTTGCACCAATACACGTACATATATCTCACACCGATATTTCTTTACGCTGTTTCTGTGATTGTATCGTGAAACAGATTTTTACCCCTCTGAGCGCATAGATGTTTACACATCAGAATAGTCAAGATGTGCTTTGAAGTTGCGATGCTTTAGCGTATGCGATTGAATATAATTCACTATTTTTATTACCACATCCATGACATATTTCATGGACAAAACTTGAGCATAGGAATTTTAATGATGTATCAACAGTTTATTACGAAGGCTTTAAATATTGAACTTTGCGGTCAAAATTTGTATAAAAAAGTTTGTTGTGGAAAATTTTTTTTGTACAGAGAATAATCATCATGCAATGTACCGCAAAAAACACACTATGTGGTGATGGTATAATGACTTTTTGCTGATTTTTTTTATTAGCAAAATTATTTCACCAAGACCTTTTATACCCCTCAACTTATAATCACTTTCTGAGTCGATTTAGCGATGTCTGTCTGTCCGTGTGTGTATCCATTTAAAACTTGTCATTAAACTACAGGTTGCAAATATGAATATATCTTGTGCAATATTATAATTGGGAAATCGGTACATGTTCAGGGCTAGTCCTTATACAAATGACCCCCATGAGATCGACGTGAACAGTAATGAAATCCAAATTATCATTTAGATTGCGTGCAAATTGGGTTTAGGTGTGTTTATCACATGGTATACGGTATCGAATAGTGGGACTTGACCGACTATAATTTTTTTAATTGTTTCTTTTAATATTTTGAATTTTGAATATAAAATTTCCACTCTTACGCTTAGTTTTCGATTTTATGTACCCCACCAACATAAACACAATACGTATGAGTGTTACTGAGGAAATTAATCATACGTATAACCACAGCGTTGAAGAATCAGCAGACAAATGATAAGCCTAACTGTGCCATATTAATAATACTTTTTGAAAAATGTCCTTTCAAAAATAAACAATATTACGAAATGAAAATCTGTAAATGCAGTTTTAATCCATTTTATCTAAAAATTTTTGGAAATTGTATAAGTTCATAAACATACAAATAACAGAAGTGCGGTACATATTTAGACCTATTTATATGAAATATATAAACGTTTCATACAGATTATCCTAAATCAGCCATGCACAACCCGCGTCCCGATTTAACATTCACTGCGGCCCGATTTAACATAATTTTTTTTTTTATATATTTTTTATAATAAATTATTTACCATACTAAGAAAAAAAATATGTATTTCAAATAACATAAAAGAATAAGTATATATATAATTAATTATGAATTTATGCAAATACAATCCTTTCATTCTCATATTCAGAGCTATTTTTGAATTCATTGTGAATGAAATACAAAAAGATAATAATCTAATAGAAAACAAGTAAGAAACTTATAGTCGGTCTAAACCGACTATATGATACTCTTTACCATGCATTTAGAGACCCTATCTCATAGGCCCAACTAACTGGACATAGAAAATAAGCATAAACTAAATTTGAATGGGATTTTTATAATTTTTGTTGGCTGCAGATATGAAAAAGTTCATATCGGATGCTGTATCTATATGGGGACTGGGCCCAAAAATGGACCGAACCTGACCATGTTTGGTAAGCTCTCTTGTATTTTGCAAAAATATATACCAACAAAATTTGAGAAGAATTAGTGCAATATTTGTGTTTTTTGATAGATTTAAGTGAAGATCGGGAAGCAGCTCTATATGGGGCCTATAACTAAGAGTTGTCCCATAAGGACCATTTTTGGAATGCTGATTAATGGATGTAATATCCACATACAAACCCAGTTTGACTAAGATGGGTGTAATGGCAATTTAAGTCGATTTCATGGTGGTCATTTGTATGGCGCCTAGGTCTGAACATGGACCGATTCTCACCAATTTCAACAGCGTTCATCCTATGGCCGGTAAAAGCTTATGTGCCAAATTTCATCATAATATATTCATATTTTCGACCTGCAGTTTGATTACAAAATTTACATGGACACACAGACGGACGGACGGACATCGTTAAATCGAATCAGTTGAAATAAGTTTTGATATTGCCAATTTAATAGCAAAATCGTCTCGATTTTGTAATAAGCTGCTTAATCGTAGCATCAAAAAAAATATGTTGTACAAAATGCAACTCGAAATTTGAAGCACTAAGTTTAAACCGAATGAAAATACAACGACGTATCACCGATATTTCTGCCGATATCGTAACTAAATTTTCAAGAATATTCAAAAATTGTATCAATTTTTCGTTAGCTGTTGATGAATCTACCGATGTAACTTCCATTGCTCAATTGTGTATATATGCCCGTTGTACAACATCAGATTATGAGATTTTTGAAGAACTTGTCGAACTCTATCCAATGAAAGACCAAACAAGAGGATCGGATTTATTGCAGGCATTATTATCTAGCATGCAGAAGCATAACTTGGATTTGTCAAGGCTTTCTGGTATAGTGACTGATGGTGCTTTTTCAATGATTGGTCCTAAAATCGGTATGACTACTCTTCTATCCGAACATATGAAACAAAAAGGAATACATACTGATTTAATGAAGTACCACTGCATTATACACCAACAAAATTTAATTGGCAAAAATCTGGGTTTCGACCATGTTATGAAAAAAGTTGTGAAAGCTGTAAATTTCATCCGATGACGTGGATTAAATCACAGACAATTTAAGAAATTTCTTAATGAAATTGAATGCGAATATGGTGATGTTTTGTACTATAGTGAAGTTCGTTGGTAAAGTAGAGGCAAAGTTCTGCAACGTTTCCTAACCTTATTGAAGAAATTAAAATGTTTTTAAATGAAAAAAGTCAGCCAGTGGATTATTTGGAAGATTCAAAATGGATATGTGATCTCGCATTTTTAACAGATATATGCGGCCATTTAAATGATCTGAAACTAAAACTTCAAGGAAAATGTCAATTAATCACGAAATTACATGGTGACGTGTCAGCTTTTCGAATCAAGTTATCATTGTTCCATTCCCAAATAGCCAATAATAATACCTGTCACTTTTCGAACTGCGATGAAATATTTAATAAGTACAAGATGATCAATATGTTATTTATATTGAACAACTGCAGCAATCTTTCAATAAACGATTTGAAGGAGACTTTAATGAACTTCTACAGATGTCTTCCAACAGAACACTTTCCAGATTTACGAGAAAATGCTACGGTTAAAATTAAGTTGTTTTTGATTAAGTTACTCATAAATTTTGAATTATTTTGAATGTGAATTTCCTTGTTTTTGTAATAAAGTATATATGTAATAATAACTGTTTCTAGTTTTTGTGATTGTCTATTAAATAATTTTCTAATGCGGCCCACAATCAATTATTAATTTTCTAATGCGGCCCACAGCGTTGAAAAGGTTGTGCATGACTATCCTAAATCTATTAAAAAATATATTGCATTGATTTTTTTAACATATAGTTTCTGTATTTTGTGTTTTGAGAAAAAAAAATAGACTGTACTAAATATGCCCATGATTGGCCCATTATAAAAATGGCCTGGTCCTTATATAAATACATAATCCTGTATGAAGTTTTTCATGTCTAATATGGCGTTCACACTTAAGTGTTTAGCGAAGTGTTTAGTGTTTATGTGATAAGCAAGTCAAATTGAGATGTTTTCCCATACATTTTTTCGTTGGCTAAACATCTCAATTGAGATGTTTAAATCTTATATGGCGTTCACACTTAAGTGTTTAGCGAAGTGTTTAGTGTTTATGTGATAAACAAGTCAAATTGAGATGTTTTCCCATACATTTTTTCGTAGGCTAAACATCTCAATTGAGATGTTTAAATCTTAAACACCTCAAAAACCGAAAATATGACAGAGTTGTATTTAACTTTGCGCATGTTCAGTGCAATATTACTCATGTTTGCCAAGTTGGCATCCTTGTTTTTTTAACATTACTATTAAAGTGGCATTACAATCAAAAAAATACAATACAAAATACAATACAAAAATGAAAATAACGCATCTATATTGATAATTTCATCATTAATATAATTTAAGTAGTTGGCCGCCAATTTAATGATATTATTTTTTATCAATTTTCAAAATCTTATAACTTTTCAATTGTTTTTTATTTTGGAAACAGCTGTTCAATTTGCTGAAATGTTTAACTTAAACACACTAAATCAAGTGTGAACGACTGTGTTTTGTTTTGCAAAACATGAGCTAAAACACCTCAAAATATCGTAGTGTGAACACCATATTAAACACCTCAAAAACCGAAAATATGACAGAGTTGTATTTAACTTTGCGCATGTTCAGTGCAATATTACTCATGTTTGCCAAGTTGGCATCCTTGTTTTTTTAACATTACTATTAAAGTGGCATTACAATCAAAAAAATTCAATACAAAATACAATACAAAAATGAAAATAACGCATCTATATTGATAATTTCATCATTAATATAATTTAAGTAGTTGGCCGCCAATTTAATGATATTATTTTTTATCAATTTTCAAAATTTTATAACTTTTCAATTGTTTTTTGTTTTGGAAACAGCTGTTCAATTTGCTGAAATGTTTAACTTAAACACACTAAATCAAGTGTGAACGACTGTGTTTTGTTTTGCAAAACATGAGCTAAAACACCTCAAAATATCGTAGTGTGAACACCATATAACTGTCACAATTTAGTAACAATATCATAAAAATTTAAATTATGTTTATTTTATAGAAATGTACGGTAGAGAGTATCGGTAGTCGGTCTAGACAGATTATTATCCTTTATCGTTTTATGTAATTCCCAGCATTAAATTGAATAATCTTAATGTTTTTTCTATACCTTAGAGCTGTGATTCTTAACCGGTGCTCCGCGGAGCACTAGTGCTCCGCAAGATTGTCGCAGGTGCTCCGCGAAACGAAAGCTAAACTCATATAGTATAAAAAAATATACATATAAATTTATTAGAACAAACTTTCAAATATATGTATATGCGGTATGTACTTAGTTATGAACAAAAATTTAAATCAAGCAGGCTGCATTTCAAATATATGTACATATATGCGGTATGTACTTAGTTCAAACAAAAATTTAAATCGAGCAGGCCGCATTTCAAATATACAAAGTACATGCAGTAGTACTTAGTTATAAACAAAAATTTAAATCAAGTAGGCTGCACAAAAAAATTCTGATCAAATAATATGAAATATTTTAGTGTTGTGTTGGACGTAAACCAATGTGTTTTCAATAATTATTTGATTAAATTTGTGCCAAAAAAGTGAAAAAATTTATTTCAGTAAGTATATTACGTTATAATTGTAAATTAACATAAATTTAAAATAAAAAATTAAATAAATATGTGTACATACATATTTATTGTATTTATTTATTTAAATAAACTTAATATCGATCTCCTATGTTTTCATAAACTTAATTTTCTTATTCTGCATTAAACACTTTCGAAAAATACCTCTATTTACGCGTATATATATATATGTATGTACTTATTCTTATTCCCAATTTATTTAGCCATGGACAAGTTCTTGAAACGAAAATGTAATTCTGAGAAAAATATTAATGATGGACCAAGTACAAGTCGGAGTAGTATTAATAGTGGTAATACAGAAGATGTGTCAACATGTAATAAAATAAGGAAGACTTATAGACAGTATTCTGACGAATACATCAGTTTGGGATTTACATGGACCGGTGAAAAGGAGTGTCCAATTCCTAAATGTGTTGTATGCGGTGTAGAACTGTCCAATAGTGCTATGTTTCCGGCTAAATTAAACCGACACCTTACTACTACCCATGCTAATCTTGTTTCAAAAAATAAGGATTACTTTAAAAGGTTATTGGGCATGCAAGATAAGCAAGCAAAACAATTTAAATGTGCTATGACAATATCTGATAAGGCGCAAATTGCATCATACAAGGTAGCCGAGTTAATTGCATTGAAACTAAAACCACATACTATAGCAGAAAGTCTAATTTTACCGTCATGTTGTGAAATAGTCAAAATCATGTTTGGAGAGGATGCAATAAATGAGATTATGAAAATTCCCCTATCTAATGATACAATAAAAAAAAGAATAAAAGACATGTCACTTGATATCGAGGAAACGGTTAATAATAAGCTTTCAAAGAAATTTTTTGCTTTGCAAATAGACGAATCTGTTGATATTAGCAGTAAAGCTCAATTACTTGCATTCGTTCGGTTCATTGATGAAAATGAAATAGTTAATCAATTTCTTTGCTGCAGAGAGCTTACAGGACATACAAAAGGAAAAGATATCTTTAATTGTATTACTACATATTTAGAAAAATACCAAATATCCTGGGATTTCTGCGTTGGAATTTGTACAGATGGATGTCCATCAATGGCAGGATCTATTAAAGGATGTGTTACACTTGTGAAGGAAAATAATCCAAATATCATATCTACACACTGTTTTTTACATCGGGAAGTTTTAGTTTCAAAAACATTGCCAAACACTTTAAAATATGTTTTGGATGAAGTGGTACAAATAGTAAATTATATTAAATCAAGGCCTCTGCAGGAACGCATTTTTAAACAGCTTTGTATATCTATGGATGCTAAGTATGAAAGTTTGCTATTGCACACTGAAATAAGATGGTTGTCTCGCGGCAAAGTAATATGTCGTTTATTAGAGCTCAAAGATGAATTGTTGTGTTATTTCCGAAATGCCGCTGTGGATAAATTTGCAAAAAATTTTGAAAATGATATTTGGTGTGCTAAATTGGCATATTTAGCTGATATTTTTAAATACTTAAATTCAGTTAATACAAGTATTCAAGGTAAAAATGAGAATATTTTAACAGCCACGGATAAAATACTGGGATTCAATAAAAAAATATTGCATTGGAAAAATCGAATAATAAAAAACAATACGCTTGATATGTTTCCTTCAATTCAAACTAAAAATGTCGCAGATATTATTCCTGCCGTAATAGAACATCTAACAATATTGGAAGAAAAAATCGAATGTTACTCCCCATCCCTTAAATTAGAATCCTATGACTGGATACGAAATCCGTTTGGGACATTTGAATTTTCTAATTTGGAACTGTCTTTACAAGAAGAAGAAGAAATTATTTCCTTGTCTACAGATCGATCTCTGAAGATGGAGTTCACAAAATTGTCTAATGAACATTTTTGGATTTCCGTCCAAGATGAATACCCATCTTTATCTAAGAAGGCAATCGCAATATTATTACAATTTGCTACATCATATCTCTGCGAACTTGGATTCTCAACATTAACAAATATAAAAACTAAAAAACGAGAAAGACTTCTCGATTTAGAAGAGGAAATGAGGGTAGCAATATCTTTTATTAGACCCAACATTGGCGAAATATGTAAAACTCACCAGGCTCAAATATCCCATTGAATTTGTATTATATTTTAAGTCATTTTGAATTTGTAACAATTTAGTTTTGTTAAATATATTGAATATATTTTATTTTTTGTATATTGTAGTTATTTGAGTTGAATAAATAAAAAAATAAAATACAAATTACTAGAATCAATGTTATTTGGTAAGGTGCTCCGTGAAGGTTTCATGTAATTAGAAGTGCTCCGTGAGCTCGAAAAGGTTAAGAACCACTGCCTTAGAGTGTAGTTTTTTAATTGGGAATTTTTTAAAACTGTATCTTAATAAGTTGTTACTTTGGTGATTAGAAAGTGATTCTTCTAGAGTGATTAAATTTTTTTTGCTGGGCAGTGAGGGCAATAACCTTAAACAATCTGCATGGTTTTATTGCGTTATACTAATACAAATGTTGTTGCTTGTATACATTAATACCAATTTAGTAATGACATGTACACAATCAGTGTTCACAAATGTACACAGTACAGGGTGGTGCACCACTTCTGCTACAATAAGAAATTCAACTAACTTTTTTCAATCAACGAAATTAATTTTTTTTTTGTATAGAAAATTGAATTTAATTTTATATAACTTATAACTTTTGGAAGCAATAGACCATAAATGAACTCCATGCTCACTCATGCGTATGCGGTACCTGATCAGAAACTTATTCATTGCGGCCTGAAGGGTTGAACTCAGGATCGCCCAATTATTGTGTTGAATGGTTTGCTTCAATTAAGTCAAATTTTTGGGTTTCGCTTTGTATACCTCGTCCTTAACATAACCGCATAAAAAGTGTGGAGCAGTGAGGTCAGGTGATTATTCTCGATATTAATTTGTTTGAAAATTTTCGTTGGAGCTCCGCTATAGCAGGTCTGTCTAGGTGCACAGTTGCTCCATTTTGCTGGACCAAAGCATAGGTCTTCTGTACAAAGCATAGGTCTTCTGTACAGTTCTGCGCAAAAATCATTTTCAACATTTTTAAATAACGGTCTCCATTGACAGTCACCGTTTTTTTTTTTTCAAAGAAGTATGGCCCCACAATGCACCTTGATAAAACTGCGCACCACACAGTGAACCGTTCTGGGTGCAGTTCCATCTCGTGAAGAACCTGTTGATTAGATTCACTCCATATATGCCAATTTTGCTTGTTGACACTGCCGTTTAGATCAAAACGGGACTCATCAGACATAACGAAGCAATTTATCAAACAATTTCAATAATTTTTTGGCTAAATTCCAGGCGAATAGCCAAATCCAGAGGGTTTAACTTGCTTGTAATTTGGATTTTGTACGTTTAAGTTTAAGACATCATGAATAATCCGTTGTAATGACCGTCTGCAATTTTAAATTTGCTCCGATAAATTTCAAGTCGAAACGCTTGAATTTGCCTGAATTGATAATGCTAAAGCCGCGAATGTTCTTAAACCCGAACACGGGGATCTCGATGGTACGGTGTTCGTGCGATGATTTCAGATTCGGCAAACATGGTCCATCTAAGCGTGGTACCGCTATACTATGCAAATCCTCTTTTCAGTATCCCAAGCATTCATTTTAATAAATCTATATAGTAACCTGCCACAAAAAAAAAATTTCTCACACAAAAAGTTATTATTACGTTTGGTTTTTGTAGCACGATTCGTGCTTTATCCTGTTTTTATTTATACTAGTTTCACAGTATCATAAATACATATACATCTATGTTAAATCTGTACAATATATACATGTTTATAAGTTAGATAATTGAATTTAATCAATTCGAGTGTACTTATAATATGTATACACAGTTAAATCATTTTATTATACGACCCTTCAATGGTTTCTATTATGTTCCTGCTGATAAAGACAAAGTATCATACACGTATTTATGTATGTACCACACTTCCACTGAACGAACATTTAAGTGTTAATGTTATCTACATCAAAACAACCATACATTAGGATTATTAAAGCAGTTGTACGAAACTATCACGACTAAATATTCCACTTGTATGCTTAAGACTAATATTTAATTTTATTATAATCAATTTAACTTAACCAACATAAAATCAAAAACTTAAAGTAAATAGCTTAGAACAAGATATATTGAATTTAATATTACACTTGGCAAACGATTTAAGAAAATAAGCAAGATATAATATGTTAACACATATTAACCGTACCTCCATAGCTTCTTTGGTTATTGGGTAATGCCACTAAGGTGTCCATATTAAAAACACATTAACTGAATATAGACGAAGAAGTTAATAAAAATACATTTATTTTAAAAGTTGTTTGGAGTTTTTGCGAATTTTTCGATTTTAAGTATTTACAATTGTAAATGCGATTTTGCGATGCTAAATTTTTGCAATTTTTCTTTTTCACTTTTTGGGATATTTTTTTTTAGCGGTTTTAAGTTTTTGCTATTTAAATATAACTACCATATCCCAGTACTCGAAATTTGTGTATAAATTGCAAGACATTTTACTTTTTCACTCAATTTTCTTCTTGCAATGATTTTTTTAAATCTACGTATATCACTGTTGTCACAATTATTAACCGCCGAAAATTATGCTTTCGAGAAAAATAACTTTTTATATAAATGTAATGAGGCTTCATTACGACTTGGGTCAGTATGTTTTTATTAATGCCTTTTTAAAAAACATTGGTGGAGAAATAGGGATTCCACGTAAATACAAAGTTTTGTTAATAGAATAAGATAGCATTACATAACTCAAATCTTTCTTAAGACGACTTAAGCGGTTATCGATTGTGACCACAGATTGTAAAACAAGTAAAAGTGTGAGATTTGGCTATGCCGAATTTATTGATACCCTACCCCTGCGTCTGAAACTCAATATTACACCCAATGTTGAGTACGGCTAATACTTTAAAACTGTTACCGATACTGAAACACTAATTCCGAATACCAATTAAATCTGGGCGATTTCTTGTGACCGATGTTTTGTTCCACCATTTTATCCTGATTTTGACCAAACGTATATTGTTTGAAAGGTATTTCCTTTTAGCTTTTTTGCAGATTTACAGATTTACGGTATGACGAAATATCGGTCACAAGAAATCACCTAGCCTATTAATATTATAAATGCTATGTGTGTTTGATTAAATTTGTTAATGTGTTTGTTATTGAGTTTGTTGTATTCATTCACAATAATAATAAACCATAAATGTATTGGTTTGTAAATTGGCTAAGTGAAAATTAAAGATGCCTATAAATTGCACTCGAATTTTGAGCGCTGGAATCTGTCAGTATAAAGTTAATTGCTTTTCTTTTCTGTCAGTTTCTATTATAATTTCTTTTCATAAAAATAATAGTTATGTCTTCTACTAAAAGAACTAATTACTATTTGATTACTAGAGTAGAAATCCTTTAAATTCTTTAATTCCTTATTTGATTCCTTTTAGAATGTTTTTAGACTTTAGAAGTTATATAATAATTAAAAAAATAAAATCAAATGTTTATTGGCTAAAAATTTTTAATATTAAAAATAAGCAAATTTTAGCCAAAAGATTTGCTATTCAATTTTAGCAATTCACAATTAACACAGGGCGTATGATGTACCAATTATGATGAAATGCTATTGTGAGTTGGCTAAAAATTAATTTGCATGCTTTTAGGTTCTTATAAAATTATTTATTATAAATATTTTATTTTATTTTATTTTATCTAATATACTTTTAACACATATTAAAAATAAATTTTATCATTTGGGACTTCTCATCTATATAATCTATAACTATGCCAAATTTCACACTCGTCTGGTTTCTCATTTTGCTTAAAAACGATCACAAAATTTTTCCATCACATAATTGGAATTCAAAACATTAAAAAAAATGTTTAACATACCACATTTAAAATAGACAAATGGGGTTACCATTTGAAAGATTAAAAAAGAATGTGGTACTCATGCTATAGATAATAGCAAGTAGTAATTGTGATTTTAGGTTTTAGTCTTACATATGAGGTAAGGAGCAATTACTTTTTTGTCCATTTTGTGTTGTTATCTCCATTTATATAAATATCACACATATCTTTCTTTATCCCAATTCTTTAGAAGCATTTTATAGACTAGTTGTTATTGTTAATATATTTGTATGTTCGGTGACACGTCCAGGATCGAACTCTCCCTTTTTATATATGTATATCAACAAAAAAATAAGCTGTTTTACATTTTCACCCAGTTCAGAACTATGTTTAAAGCTTCAAGTCTCCAGCTTGTCGAAAATTGAAATTCGTATTAAATTATACATATCTTTTTTATAATTCAATTCGGCTTGAGGTTCAAGAAGATTAATAAAAATAAAAATAATAAGCGAAACTTATTTTTGATTTTTGCTTTTTATTCTATCCAATATTTCGACTAACGTCGTTAGTCATCATCAGAGATATTTAGTTTTGTCGATAAACAAAAAAAAAAAAAAAAATAAAGTAAGAAATTATAGTCGGTCGTATCTCATAGGCCCAACTAACTTAACATAGAAAATAAGCATAAACCAAATTTGAGTGGGATTTTTATTTATTTAATTTTTGGCTGCAGATATGAAAAGGTTCATATCGGATGCTATATCTATATGGGGACTAGGCCCAAAAATGGACCAATTCCGACTATGTTTGGTAAAGTCTCTTGCATTTTGCGAAAATATATACAAACAAAATTTGAGAAGAATCAGTGCAATATTTTTGTTTTTTGATAGATTTAAGTGAAGAACGGGAAGCTGCTCTATATGGGGCCTATGACTAAGAGTTGTCCCATAGGGATCATTTCTAGACTACTCATTAATGGATGTAATAAACGCATACAAACCCAATTTGAGTAAGATCTATATGATAATTTGGATCTTATGGCAATTTATGTCGATTTCATAGGGGTCATTTGTATGGGGGCTAGGTCTGAACATGGACCGATTCTCACCAGTTTCAACAGCGTTCATCCTATGGCTGACAAAAGCTATTGCGCCAAATTTTATCAAAATATATTCATATTTGCGACCGGCAGTTTGATTACAAGGTTTACATGGACACACAGACGGACGGACGGACACACGGACGGTCACACGGACGGACATTGTTAAATCGAATCAGTTAGTGATTCTGATTCGATCGGTATAATAAAAGATGGGTCTAGCTCAAATATTTTTGGTAGTTACAAACAGCAGCACAAAGTCATTATACCCAAGCTACATAGTGGTAAAGGGTATAAAAACAATAAAAGTGCAAAAAAAAAAATATTTGAAGTTGACTGCCATATATTTTCTGTCAGAAAATATGTTAAAGTTGATACAGGTTGTAATAACTCTATAACAACTAAGATATTATAAATTATTAAAATGGCTGAAACAAATGCAAAAAAACTTGAAGATTATACATATAAATGTTAATTCATTAATTAGGTTAAGTAGAAGACATGACCTTAGTAATTTTCTAAATATAAATTATCCAGACTTTGCGCTTATAAATGAGACTAAACTCAATGCTAAACATAAAACAATTTTTCAAAATTATGAAATGATCCGAAGAGACAGACCCGATTTTATTAGAGGTGGTGGTGTAGCTATTCTGGTAAGAAAAGGTGTAAAATATAAAGAATAAAAATAAAAATAAAATTATTAATAGTTTTAAATGCTTGGAAACTTGTATAATATTTATCAGTAACTTTGTCGTCAAATAAGTTCTTATTTATAATTTCAGCCTATTACCCTTCAGGTAATAACGATCAGTTTTTTAAACCTGAAATACATGAACTTTTTCCTTATAAAATCTTCAAAATCCAGATATTTACTATATAATTGCGGGTGATCTTAACAGCAAACATAGCAAGTGGGGTAATGGCAACTCTAATACGAATAATAATAATATTCTAAAAGAGTGGATTACAAACAATGACATAAATTACAAGTGTAAATTATACGCATCCAGTTTACCACCATTCCCAAGAGGCAACTCATATATCGATATTTGCGTTGCAGACGCTCGTTTAAATATCATGAAAATGAACAACTCTATCAATTGTCTGAGAACAATAGATTATGATAGTGATCATAATTCTTTAGAAATTATTGTAAGATTGCATGAGTTCGATCAACAATATATCTTTGTCAATAAATTAATTAATCCAAGATATAATTTTAAGAAAACTAATTGGAGAAAATTTAAAGACAAATTAATCCAATCGAAAAATTTGTTAACCCGATCATTAAAAAACTACAACAACAGAATAGATTGCAAACAACACTCACACCATCGGACTAAACCTACGTAAGGTAAAATTAAAATTAATAAAGAAGATCATCAATGATAACTTTGCATTGGAAGCAAACAATTATTATAGGAGGAAGCTATCCAAATTTAGTAGTAGGAACGCAGAAAGTAAGTCTAGCGAAATCAAAAAGCAGTTTAGATTACCCCATTCGATATTAGCAATATAAAAATACCTCAAAGTGAGGAATCTTTACTAAGAAGGGCTGATATTAACATAAACGACCTAGAGTTAGTAGAAGAAGAGTACAAAGTGGATGATCAACACCAAATACTTAACGTAATTGGTTCATATCTTGAGTCAATCCATTCTTATAAGGATATTGATACAAATAATAATTTGCATTTGGAAATAAACGATTACTTAGCAGATTTTTTAAACACAAAGACTCAATATGAAACAAATCATCTAACATTTACAGTATTCAGTAATGATAGGAAAACAAATGAACTAAATGATAGTGAAACCAACGACTATTTTGTCACATTAGATTCGTTAATAAATATATTCAATAATTTAAACAATAAATTATCTTTTGGTATTGACAAAGTACCCAATATCATTCTGAAATATGTTCCTAAGGAACTAATACGTGAATATTGTACAATATTCAACAATATCATAAATAATTCTTATTTTCCCCGAGCAAGGAAAACTGCAAAACACAGTAGATATACCAAAAAAGGATAAAGATCCAAGTAAATTAAAAAATTTCAGATCAATCAGTTTGCGATCGAATATTAGCAAAGTTTTTGAGGCATGTATTAATAATAATTCTTCGAAATTTTGTGATTTGCAATTTGGCTTTATATATAAACATTCTACTACTCATGCAATTCATTGGCTAATATCTAATATTCATTGGAACTGGAACAGAGCATTATATACTGGAGCATGTTTAATAGATTTTGAAAAAGCATTTGACAATGTGTGGACACCAGGTCTAATTTTTAAGCTTTCAAAATACAGGATGCCTCTACATTTCAAAATATTAGTTCATAACATGTTACATGAAAAATCATTTATAGTAAGTAATAGAGGTAGGTCGAGTTCCACGTCATTTTTAATAGTTAATGGATTACAACAGGGAATGGTAAATTTACCAATTCTGTTCAATCAATATCATCGCGTTTGCAGATGACCTTATAACCTATCACGATGATATCATAGTTGATAAGATAAATAATAATCTTCAAGGCCACTTTAGAAGAGTTGAAAAATATGTTTCAGATTGGAAACTAAAGATACATATAAGCAAATGTGAGACAATTCTATTTAGACCACCAACCAATACATGCGATTATAATATAAGAAAAAATTGGAAATCATTTGGTATCAAATCGTATTTGAATATCGACATCCCAAACAAAAGATTAGTAAAATATCTAGGAGTGAATCTAGATAAATTTTTATACTTTAACACCCATACACAAATACAATTGGAAAAAGCAAAACGTGCATTTTTTATGTATAATAATCTCTTCTATTCAAAATATATACTACCCAAGGTAAAGATAATTTTATATCAAACCTTAATTAGGCCCATATTAACATATGGTTGTCCAATATGGTTCAATATATCGCCATCTAATATGGAAAAATATCGTGTATTTGAACGTAAATGTATTAGGGCTTGTTTATCGCTTTACAGAACACATAATAGCAATTATGCTAAATATATATCTAACTTAAGGCTATATAATGTTGCAAAAATAAACAGAATTGATAATTTCGTAATTAATTTGATAAGAACACATATTTTGAAATGTACGGAATGCGACACAAATAATTCGATATTAGCCTCATATTACACAAGCTACAAGCGATAACTATATAACTTCATGTCAGAAGCTTTCCTACACCTCGATAGAAAATGATATATTCAAAACAATAGAGGTATTCCCATAATTTATCATATTTATAGGAGGGCAAATATTAAAAATATATATGATAATCAACTGACAGTAGAGAATAGTAGATTTAGCAGAGATATTTCCTCCAAAGATAAAAATTTACTATCAAATATAAATATTAATAAATTTTAGTGGCTTACCGAGTAAGGCCATTTTCCTTGTCTTTTTTACCAGTTAGACTACAAATTTGAAATAAACTTATATAAGCAATGTTTATACCCTATACCACTATGTGGTTTGGGTATAATGACTTTGTGCTGCTGTTTGTAACAACCAAAAATATTTGACCTAGACCCATCTTTAATTATACCGATCGAATCAGAATCACTTTCTGAGTTGATTTAACAATGTCCGTCCGTCCGTCCGTCCGTCCGTCCGTCCGTCCGTCCCTCCGTCTGTGTGTCCATGTAAAGCTTGTAATCAAACTGCAGGTCGTAAATATGAATATATTTTGATGAAGTTTAGTATATAAGCTTTTATCGGCCATGGGATGAACGCTATTGAAATTGGTGAGAATCGGTCCATGTTCAGACCTAGCCCCCATACAAATAACCCCTATGAAATCGACATAAATTGCCATAAGATCCAAATTGTCATATAGATCTTACTCAAATTGGGTTTGTATGCGTTCATTACATCCATTAATGAGTAGTCCAAAAATGATCCCTTTGGCCCCATATAGAGCTGCTTCCCGATCTTCACTTAAATCTATTAAAAAACAAAGATATTGCACTGATTCTTCTCAAATTTTGTTTGTATATATTTTCGCAAAATACAAGAGATTTTACCAACCATGGTCAGGATCGGTCCATTTTTGGACCTAGTCCCCATATAGATATATCATCCGATATGAACTTTTTCATATCTGCAGCCAAAAAAATTAATAAAAATCCCACTCAAATTTGGTTTTTGCTTATTTTCTATGTCCAGTTAGTTGGGCCTAGGAGATACGGTTTCTAAACGCATGGTATAGGGTATCGCATAGTCGGTCTAGACCGACTATAACTTTCTTACTTATTTTTATATAATTTTTCGTTGTACAATTTTATAGCCATAGTAGCAATATAATTAGAATGGTATTATATCAAACATTTCGAAACAAAAAACAACTAAGATATTACTGACATTTTACGTTTTTGCGTTTTTGTGATTTAACGTCTTTGAGAATTTATGTTATTGAGATCTTGCTTTGTGCGATTTTGATTTTTATGATTTTACGTTTATGCGATTTTTTAATTTTGAATTTTTGCGACTTTAAGTTTTTTGTGATTTTTTGTTTCATTGATATTGTGACTTTGATATTGGGATTTAACGTTTGTGCGGTTTGGTTAAATTAAAATCATTCGTATAGCGTTTAACAAACACTGACTTATTGATGTGCGTAACTTTATATTAAAAGAAAAATTAAAAATTAACTTTTTAGGAGAAGCAACAAAGTAGATGTTCCTATCGTCCTTTTCTTATACATAATGTAAAAAATTTACCAAATACATAGTTATCCTCTTAATTGATGGGCCAAAACCACTATACTAAACTAAAGGCAAAATAGCAAACTTTGTTTGAACAGGTCCATGTATCTGTAGCCCTTCTACAACTTAAAGACATATAAAAATCTTAACACACATAAAATGTAATAACAAGGAAATCAGTAAACCCAAAGTTTTATTTAACTCAAAACATGTTAAAAACAATTTTTATAGTTCTAGTCACTTATTGTGAACTTATGGACCTTTTCCGGATACGTTTCCATTACGGATTTTGCAGTGGATTCTATCACGTTTTTGGAACAGAAAGTCAATTTCTGTTTAAAATCTTTCATATTTGGTGACACTTTATTTTGCTCTTCAACTCCCTTTTCACTCGAGTCCAGTATCTCTGAGCCTGCCTAAGTTGGTTGTTACAAAAACCAAGTTGTTGTTCTTGTACCAGTCTAGAGATATTTATTCATAGTGACAGGCTGCCAGAGCAGGCCAAAAATATGTGTATATGTCTATGTATGCTTATACAAAGAAAGAGTGATTCTTGCAAACACTCCTTGATATGAACTTCGGTATTTATAGAGCCCTGTCCACTTTGCTGCAATTTCATATTAGTTGCCATACCATAAACTTTTTTTTTTAATTTCGCCTGCTCTTGGCACCTATACTTATCTTCGAGATTTCCTTGAGCATTAGCAACATAAAATTTTGACCCGGAAATTACGCAAAATCTGCTAGTGCCTACGTTTCGTCGTCCCTTATGCATCAGAATTTCGAATGAAATATGGTTTCACTTTCCATGATATCTTTTTGGAATCTAAATTTTCTGCAGCGTTTATATGTTGAACTTTTAAAGTTTTTATGTTTTCGAATTTACAGTGGCTGTAACTTTACGTGTCACATGTCCGAGCATTGAAATAATCGGGCTGCTTTCCTACCGGCTGTGTTGTGTTCGCTTTTCAATATTCTACCTATTTTATTAGCTTTAAAAATATAATGTGAACCTTTCTTACTTCTTAAGCCATATTTCAATAGTACCAATGGTAAAATTCTCCCAATAGTTTCTAATAATGTTGGGTATAGTTTGGCGGCATACCTTAGCTACTTTGGCCAACTTTTTGTAGTGTCAAGTTGGATTTCATTGAAAACATTAAATAGTTTTCAAGATTTAAATAAAAGATTATTATTTAATTTTTTCTCCTACGTTTCGTTGGGATTTTCCAACTTCTTCAGGGATATTTTTATTAAATATGTAATATTTTCTTTAAATTTCACATATTTTTTTTTTTATATAAACATTAGTTTAAATTAATTATTTTTAATAATTATTTTTAATAATTTAATAATTATAATTTTTTAATAATTATTTTTAGTAATTTAATTTAAACTAATGTTTATATAAAAAAAATAATATGTGAAATTTAAAGAAAAGATTACATGTTTAATAAAAATATCCCTGAAGAAGTTGGAAAATCCCAACGAAACGTAGGAGAAAAAATTAGATAATAATCTTTTATTTAAATCTTGATATGACCTTGGAAGCCCTTCAGAAATATAGGTTCTGAATATTTACTAAACAATACAAAAAAGGTCGATATATAAAGAAAATTAAATTAAATTATTTGACTTTTATATTGTCACCCATTTCAATCAAACTAATACCAAATGAACAGAGCTGTTATAAAACTTGATAAAAAAAAATAATTCTAACAGTGCCTGCAAAAAAAGTTCATGTGCTATTTGTTTTCGATGTTGTTCCTTGTGTAAATTCTAGCCAACCTAAACCTATGCACCTTCAACTTTCATACTTGACTTAATTTCATACGCACATAATTACCACACATTTATCAAAATTTTATATTGCAATTAATAATATTTGCTTTTATTGTGTTTTTTTTTTAATTTATTTCTTTTGTTTTATTTATTTCACACATACCCCAACATTTAATGAAAGTGTTTAATTAGAACAACTTATAACCATTTCTTTTGTTTACATACTTTAACAATTAATTAATATTATCTACAATTTTTCTCACACTTAGTTATACGCAAATGGATGGTTACTTATCACAATATATTTTCTTTTTACTGGTGTGTTCCCCTTTCACTTAATCAACCATTTACGAATGACGAGCATCTCAAGCAGCATTTTATTTATGGGTTCCTTTTGTTCTTCGCCAACAAACAGTGGGTTTAAAAAAATTTGTGAAATTTTTGAAGATTTTTGAAATCATCAAACATCTGTGTAACTGTGTATATTTGATACATATATGATTCGGCGACTATATTATATACTTACGGGCTGACAGGACTCTCGCTTTATACATGTGATGATAAATATTAAACATATTTAAATGGGAGATAACACGCCCAGTAGATATATCAAGCTATTTAGCTATTTTGTCCTAAAAAGGAAGTGAGTTAATCCAAACGTAGTAAAATGTATATAACCCCAATTTAAACGAGGCTGCCATGTATTTTTTCTAGAAAATATATTAAAGTTGACATAAAAGGCACATAGTAATATAATTTTATGAAGATAATAGTATGCCCTGTCGAACTTTGCTATGACTTACCGATACTATTTGCCATGTTTTATTTCATAGTCAAATGTTCCTACGAAGTTTGTATTGTATAGTTAATATATTTTATTTAATTTAATTTATATTTTTTTATTTCAATGCTTTGCTGATATACAAAATTTTTCCGTTTTTCACTCAGTGCATCAATTGACAAATTTTTCGGCGTTCCTATTCTCGCACAAGGTACATATAGCTGCCCATGAGAAGAACATGGATTTTTCAAATTAAATCTGGCAACGCTTAACTATTCGCCTTGAATTTAGATTATCATTTAGCAACTTTTCATTTTAGCAATTTTGATTTTGGCGATTTTGGATTTAGCGTTTTTTGGTTTTGTCCATTTTTTATTTTGATGATTTTTGTTTTTGGCACTTTTTAAGCGATTTTTGAATTTGGCGATTCCGCTCTATTTTCCACGAGTACTCATATTGATAATAAGTGTATCTGTAAGAAGTTTCAATGTTTCGCAGTTCTTCATATTTTTTGTATAAATACTATCTTTTTTTCTATTTTAAACTGCCTACTTACAAACCTGCTTCCACGTAAGGAAGAAGTATGAACTCTAATAACAGAAATTTATATATATGCGCCTGACAAGGCTTCGATTCTGTAAACATCTAAAAGTGTAAATGTCGATTTTAACAATGTCTGATTTTGTTGACCAAAGAAGTTTCTTTAAATTTTGTTTACGGAATGCAAGTTCTGCTGCAGAAACTTAAGCGTATTACAGAAGGGCTCGTTGACCAGGTTATGTCGGAAAAATATATTTCACCTGTTATACCCATCCACTCAGAATCACTTTCTGAGTCCACTTAGGGACATCGGACATCCGACCGTCTTTGAGTCCATATACATATTGTTGGCAAACTACAGGTCGAAAATATGAATATATTGTGATGAAATTTAGCGTATTACATTATGTCGCGCAAAGGATGAACGCTGGTAGAATTATTAAAAATCGGATCATGTTCAGAGCTAGTCCCCATACAAACGACCCCAATGAGATCGACTTAAATTGCCATTATATCCAAATTATCACACAGAACTCGATCTAATTGGGTTTATGTATATTTATTGGACCGATTTATCAGTAGTCTAAAAATAAATCCTTTAGTCATAGCCCCCATAGAAGCTAATTCCCGATATTCACTTAAATCTATCAAAAACGCAAAAGTATTGCACAGATTTTTGTTAAATTTGGTTTGTATATATTTTTGGAAAAAAATAAGTGAGCCTACCACATGTGACAGGTCAGTCCATTTAACGAACTAGTCTCCTTTTAATGTAGGATCCGATATTAACTTTTTAATATCTGAAGGCAAAAAAAAATAATTACAATGCCACTCAAATTTGCTTTTTTGTGTTTTTTCTATATCTAATTAGTTGGACCTAAGAGATAAGGTCTCTAAACGCATGGTATAGGGTATCATATATTCGTCTAGAACGACTTTATGTTTTTACTTCTTTTTTATGCCATTGTCATATAAAAACAAGTAAGAGAATTAGATATAGTCGGTCTAGACCGACTATACGATACCCTATACCATGCGTTTAGAAACCCTATCTCTTAGGCCCAACTAACTGGACATTGAAAATAAGCAAAAACCAAATTTGAGTGGGATTTTTATTAATTTTTTTGGCTGCAGATATGAAAAAGTTCATATCGGATGCTATATCTATAAAGGGACTAGGTCCAAAAATGGACCGATCCTGATCATGTTTGGTAAAGTCTCTTGTATTTTGCAAAAATATGTACAAACAAAATTTGAGAAGAATCAGTGCAATATTTTTGTTTTTTAATAGATTTAAGTGAAGATCGGGAAGCAGTTCTATATGGGGTCAAAGGGATCATTTTTGGACTACTCATTAGTGGATGTAATGAACGCATATAAACCCAATTTGAGTAAGATCTATATGACAATTTGGATCTTATGGCAATTTATGTCGATTTCATATGGGTAATTTGTATGGGGGCTAGGTCTGAACATGGACCGATTCTCACCAATTTCAACAGCGTTCATCCCATGGCTTATATACCAAATTTCATCAAAATATATTCATATTTGCGACCTGCAGTTTGATTACAAGCTTTACATGGACACACAGACGGACGGACGGACGGACGGACGGACGGACATTGTTAAATCAACTCAGAAAGTGATTCTGATTCGATCGGTATAATTAAAGATGGGTCTAGGTCAAATATTTTTGGTTGTTACAAACAGCAGCACAAAGTCATTATACCCAAACCACATAGTGGTATAGGGTATAATGATCAGTCAGCACCTGGCTTAAAAAATTTTTTGGGCCTCAAACTCATCAAGTTACGATTGGTTGCAAAAACACAAAATTATTATGAAATAATGGGCCATATGAAATACCAGAGTGAAATGAAACACAACAATATGCTTAAATAGATTTCGATGCAAAAATATCATCGCGAAATGATCTACCGAAGAATCTAAGCGATTATAAAGCAAAAGGTGAAGCTAGACCGAAAGAGTTGTTCAAACATCAGTGTGGTGTATGCGTTTTGAATTGATGAGCCGCAAAACAAAAGGGGATTTATCGCTCATTTAAAATTTTTGGGAAATTGAGGATCATTTCTTTCGTCCCCTTTTAAAACAGCATGAACTTGGAAATAGTAAGAAGTTTTTTACTTATCATAAGATACATCAAACCGCAATAAGAATCCACAATAAATGTTAAAGATGTTTGATATCACATAACTTTTATGCTTAAAAAAGTACGTTTTGTTACAAAAAAAGTAAAAAAAGGACGTTTTGTTAAAAAGAAGGAGGGGGGAAAAGTACGTTTTGGTGTGCGTATTTTTTCATACGGTAATATTTTGACTGATTGTTTTTAAACCTGACCTAATGTATTAAAAAAACAATTTTATTGTTATTTATGACAATTTAATTTTTTTTGTTACATGTTATAAAAAATACGTAAATTTGTTCAAAATTAAACTGACAACTGACACATTTCATTCTAAAACGAGGTAAATACTTTAATATAGATAAGTTATAATAAATATAATACTTTTAAAACGGTTTAAGTAACTAAATTTTTGTTCCCATATCTTCTTCAAGGCAGTTGCTTTCTATATGGTCTTCTACTATATCCTCCATATTTTCGTTTTGGTTATATAAAACTTCTTTGTACCAAAGTAATCCTTGGTTCTCAGTCCAATTTTCACCAAACTGTTTTTTTAAATGATTTTCTACATCCTTTTTCTTGTCGGCTTTAATCCAACGTTCTGTTGTAATTTCTTTAAGCCGAAAATTTGCAAATGGACTTTTTCAGCGTTTCAAGAGATCTAAACTGGTATTCCGTTCATCAGTTGATTCAATTTTTATAAAATAATATGCGTTTTATATTTTGAATAATTTCAATCTTTTTATAAATTGATTCAAGATCTTTTATATTGAGGATACTCCAGTCTCTTTCCAGCATTAAAACTTGACCATGATTTGAATAAATTTCAGAATATTCTTCTATTGTTGTTATGACAGCATGTTTTTTTAGTTCCTTTTCGATACGACCAAAAACTCTATCAGCTGGTAAAAAACTATGTCCTCTTACTGGGAATGTTATAGTAATATTTTGGATGTGGGAGGGTGATTTCGTTTGGAGCCAAAACAAAATGGTTCGAGCTATATAAGAGTTCTTGTTTTGACCGCCACATCCATCACAAAAAAATCTGATAAAATGAATATCTTTTAAATTTATACCATTTAAATTGTGGATTATGGCAGAGCCAATTTCCGTAGATCCTCGACCTGCCTGGTTTTCAGTCCAGCAATAAAATGAAGGATTCTTGCTATCAACACCAACAATACAAAAATTGTAAAACGCAAGCTGACGAGAGTAATAAGCTTCTTGAATAAGACATTTCGGCAACAATTGAACTTTTTTCATATCAAAAACTAATGTCAGTGTATTTTCCGGTTTCTTTTTCATTATCTCGTAAAATGCATTAGCTCTAAGCTTATGAATTCTTAAATCTGTCATAAGCTTAACTTTCTTTTGAGGATCAACCACAGTTTTAATTTTATTTTGTGAGAAATGACACACAGTGCAGACATCTGACGCCGGGGATGAGAATCCGATATTAAAATTATTTGAAAAAAGTTGACGAAATAAAGTTTGACTAACTTTTAAACTAGTATCAACGAATTCGTTGTACAACGAAAACATTTTGGCAATGTTAAGGTTACTATTTAAGTAAATACGTTTGTATTTAGATCTATTATAATGACTCTCAATAGCAGGAAAGGAATTAATAAATTTTATGACGCTTTCTTTTTTGTCAACAAATTTATGAGAGCGATGATCTCCACCTCTTCGCTCAGTTGGTATTCCACCATTGAAAATGCGTTTAATAAGAAAATCTATTCTTCTTTTAGTTATTGAAAGTACTTTCATAAAGTATGCTTTACAAACCAATGTTCGCTTACCATTTTTTATTAAATGATAGCTCGACGTTTTGTTCTTCGGCTTCAATAAATGAAGGACCTTGTTGTTGCTTCGACGAGGTTTTTTGGTGAATATTAGTCTTGTTAAATAAATTTCTTGCTTTATCTTAACTGTATTTTTGTATAATAATCTGCGATTTTTTATATAATCGACTTGTCTAAACTCTTTGCATTGAAACTTGCTAGTACCTTTGTGATTGCAATTACTTTTATAATTTTTACCATCAGCATCATTGTATATATAGATCCTACAACAACAAAAAATTTTACGATAAGAACTCAAACATAATTTATATTTCTTGTTCAAAATATCAGAAAATTATGCGAAATATTTACTTTTTCCGAGCTTTGTTACATTTTTGCTTTTTGCGAGTTCCCGTATTTAATGTTTCGACCGTATCTTTTATTTCTTCCATTTTTTAATTTAAATATTATAAATATTTTTCAATAACACTCAGTAATCAAACAATAGCTGAATTATTGCATTTATTATATAACAGTTATTTTAAACGAACATGTGCCAAAAATAAACGTCAAACAAAGAATAGTGTAAAGTGTAAATAAAATAAATATAGAGGAGCAGCAGAACAAAACGAGCTTTTTCGATCATGTATAATTTTTGGGAAATTAATTAATAAGTGACAAAGACTATGAAAAAAGTACGTTTTGGTAAAAAAGAATTGAAAAAGTACGTTTTGTTGTGCATCAATTTTTAAAGAACGTATTTTCTCTGTGAGAAAAAATAAAAACTTATGCCAATAAGACTTTTTCTGGTAGAATTTGACCCAAATAATATAAAAATAACATAAAATCAATTTTTTGAAAAATGCTAGATATCCCCTTTTGTTCTGCGGCGCCTCAGTTAATAGTGCACAACGATAATGCGCTGTCACACGGTGCATTCACTCTTCAATTCAATTTGGTATAAAATTCATTTTATATCGTTCCACAGCCACTGTTTCAAGGATGGGAAAAACGTTGGAGGGCTATTAAGTTGATTCGGAAAAATTAAGTAAAGCTTTTTCGTTTAAACACAAGTTACCTTTTCATTTGAGCACAGTAGTATACCAAATTTCATCAAAATATATTTTAATTTGCCACCTGTAGTTTGCGTAAAAGTTTACATTGGTACACAGATAGATAAACGTTGAACGGACAGACATCGTTTAATCGACTCGAAAAGTGATTGTGGTCAGTAACAAATATAGTAACAAATATCAGTAACAACTGATTATATACTGACCATAAGCGGGTATATAATATAATAATTTGCCATTTGAATGCCACAGAATTTCAAATTACTGACACTTGACTGGATTTCAAAAAAAAAAAATATATATATATATATATATATATAGTCATAGGGACAAAGCGTAAAAGTTGTCAAGTTTTTAAAGCTGCACTTTGGATTGTAATGTATGTATTCAGTAACGCCATATATTATATTCATTAAATCCATTATGACAAATTCACATTTACTTATAAAATCATTTCTAAAATATCTAACATATATTTTTTGGTTGGTACCACTGTAACAAACAGTTTTTCTCATATTTCATTCGTTGAATCTACTTATGCTGTTGTTAAGGGTCGGTCATTTCGAATATGTTGGTCAGTTGTAATATCGTAATTTTTTTTATATTTATGAGTATGTTTGTATTGTTCAAGTACGTTTTCTTAGTATGTGACGACATGGCATTTATTATTCGAGTTCTGCTTCTGCTTCATCTTCAAGTCTATTGTTTTTCTTTCATCTTATATGCCAAAGGTTGTGTAAATATATTTTTCTCTGGCTAGTCAAAGCAATTTAATGTCAAATGGCCAAACAATTAATAACACTAAAATGGTTAAATGCTCAACCAAACTACAGCTTTTTATTACCCATAAGTATTTGCTTGTCTCTATCTGTTTACTACAGAATATATTGGTCCATAGAACCACAAAATACATGCTTAATTAGTTATAAGATAATAAATTTGCAGAATGAGAATGTTTACGTCCAACAACAGAATAATCAGAGATAGGTGTTGATTTGGTGAGGGGGTGTTTTCTTCAATATTATACAGGGTAGGCCAAAAGTCACTTCTTGGTAATATATTTTTTTAACATTGTTTCAGATTATATAAATAACACCTGGAGAATAAATAATGGAGATATTCACAACTGCACAAGGAAGCAGAATAATAGTATTTTATGATTTAAATCAGCGATCAATTATTTTAACTAAAAGAGCATATCATTGCCATTTTACCGTTAGAATTACCCCCTTGTTTCTTAGTTGGCCATCACCAACATGGTACCGTAACAGATTTGCCTCGAACCGGTAGACAACGTTTAATTCGCACTGAGGAAAATATTGAACGTGTAGAGTAAAATGTTAACGAAACACCAGAAATATCTACCAGAAGTCATTCTGCTCAGCTTGGAATGTCCCGTACGTCACTACGGTGCATTTTATAAAAAGATTTACTATTACTCCCATACAAGATGCAATTGGTGCACGAATTAAAATGCATAGATCATCGGCAACGTCTAGATTTTGCAGTTGGTCAGAAATGAAATCAACCTTATTGAAAATCTGAGAATCGAAGCTCATTTGAATGGCTTTTTTTTAGCAGAACTGTAGGTTCTGGGGTTCTGAAAATCCAAGAGACATTCAGATTTAAGAAAGGTGCAGATACGGATGAAGCTGTTATTAATGTGGTTGATTACATTTCTAACGGACTAGATTCTGGGTATAAAGGAGTAGCTGGAAAATTTTTTGATTTGTCCAAAGCATCTTATATGGAGGAGCATAAAATTTTTATAAAAAAATTAGAAATTTTTGGTTTTTCTCAAAAAGCCATTTTATTGCTTGAAGATTATTTAAAAACCAGATGGCAGTATGTTCAAGTTGGTGAAGGCAAAAGTAATCAATTAGGTATTTGGTGTGGAGTTCTACAAGGCAGCGTCCTTGGGCCACTGCTATTCAAAATTTTTATTAATGACATCAAAAAAACGTAATGTTTAATGGAAAGTTGTTTACGTTTGCTGACGATATATGCCTGTTTTGTTATTATAAGTATCAGCAGGTACTGCAGGCGCAAATAGAATATGGTGCGGCGATTTTGTCAGAATCTTTAAGGATAAATAAAGTAATTCTAAATGAAAAAAAAACTAAAGTTGTTAAATTTAGACCATATATGTTAAGTACTGATCAAATTTTGAGCATACATATTGATGGTAAAATAATAAATGAATCTGAGAGCGTCAAATATCTTGGTATTAACATGAATCAGAACATTAAGTGGGAAAATCACATAAACAGCATAAAATCGAAAATATCTTCAGGAATCGGAATTATTTATAAATTTAAAAACAAGTTAGATATTAAAACCAAAATGTTACTTTATCAATCCTCGGTTTACACTCATTTGACATATCTTCCGATAATTTATGGATGCAGAACAAGCTCTGCATTGAAATCTTTACAGTCAGCACAAAATAAAGCATTAATAAGTAAGAAACTTATAGTCGGTCTAGCCAGACTATACGATAACCTATACCATGGTTTATATATCCTATCTCTTCGATACGACTAATTGGATGTAGCAAATAAGCTTAAACCAAATTTGAGTGGCATTGTTATTAATTTTTTAGGCTGCAGATAGGAAAAAGATCATATCGGCTGCTATATTTATATGGGGTCTAGGTCGAAAAGTGGACCGATCCTGACCATATTTGGCAAAGTCACTTAAATTTAGAAAAATATTTACGAACCAAATAATCAGTGCAATATTTTTTTTTTTTTTTTTTGATAGATGGAAGTGATAAATACTGAGATCTTTATGATAATCTTGATCTTGTGGCAATTTATGTCTTGTTCATAGGGGTCTTTTGTATGGGGACTAGGTCTGAGCATGGCCCGAATTTAACCAATTTCAATAGCATGTATCTTATGTACCAAATTTCATCAAAATATATTCATACCTGCGCCCTGGAATTTTTTACATGGACACACAGACGGACAAATGGACGGACCGACATTGCTAAATCGATTTAGAAAGTGATTCTGAGTCGATCGGTATAATAAGAAATGGGTCTAGGTCAAATATTTTTTGTACTTACGAACAGCAGCACAAAGTAATTATACCCAAACTACATAGTGGTATATGGTATAAAATTCGTATTCAGTCTTCCGCTGCGGTTTAGTACAATAAATCTTTTCAAGAATTATGCTAAAACAACACTCCCAGTAAATGGTTTATACAAGCAAAAGCTGTTAAAATACGTTTTTAAATGTTTAAAAGGTTTTGGTTCTCATACCATGCAATTTCACCAGAATGTATTATACATTCACAGGATTACAAGACGGCTTTGGATTTCAACGTTACGAGATGTCGTCTAGAGTTAACCAAACAACGCGTCAGTTATTCTGGGCCCATACAGTTTAATCAATTACCTGATGATTTGAAAAACATTTCAGCTTTATCGACTTTTAAAATCAATTTTATAAAATATTTGTTAGAAAATGTCGAAATACTTCTTACATTTTGAATTATTTAACTTGTTACTCTTTTATTCTATTATTTTTGTTTATTGTTTTTTTAACAATTTTACACAACTCATGTTTTCTAAAAAGAAGATATAGAAAAATTTATTGAGTCTTGCCTTACAAGACTCTATCAAGCCTTTAACGGAGCTAAGGCCAAATATTATAAATTTTTGTAATAAAATTATATTTTGAAATAATAATAAAAAAAAATCGGCTGCGCCAATTGCACCCGTTTATGTATATAGTATGCTGAAGATGAATGTACTGTAGCCGTAAATGTTGAGGGGTATTGGTTTATGATAGAACATTTTTTTACCTCCTGCTCCTTGAAACAGACCCGAGATGCAATGGCACTTCTAAGGTAAATTTTTAGAGAAAAAATAATCTTCAGAAATTCAGAAATTAGTTGGCCAGATTTGTCAACACCCGACAATTTTCTTTGAGGTTATTTGAAAGAGCGATTATGTGTGAACAATAATTAAGTTAAAATGTATATAAATTTCTTTTAATAAATTTCTTTGAACAAATAAGAAAATAAATTAAAAATTGCTCTAAATCGAAGCTGAAAACGGGGGTTATTTAGGCGATATTATATTCGATACTTAAAAAAAAACCACTTTGTATATTTTATAATCTGGAATCAAAATACATATATCTTATATATAAAATTCTTCTGTCGCGGTGTTTGTGGTAAAATTCCGCCGAAACGGCTCGACCGATTCTCATGAAATTTTGTGCGCATATTGGGTAGGTATGAGAATCGGACACGTCTATTTTTTTTTTTGATAGGGCCACTGGGAGGGGTACTCCCCATACAAAGTGAACTTTTAAAATCAGATATCTGGAGTACTATGATAGCCATAAGTGCCACGCCCACTTGAGATATCAAAAAAAAAAATACCTGTTGTCCGTTTCTAAGATCTACCCAACATCCACCTAAAATTTCATGCGAATCGGTCAAGCCGTCTCGGAGGAGTTCAATTACAGAGACCGCGACACGAGAATTTTATATATAAGAAGTTAAACTCCTCCTTTTTTTTGTTTTTTTTTATTCTTTTATTTAGTGCGATTTGACTGCAATTCAAAATGTATGTATGTTTTATCATAGGAAATTTTTGTATGTATAAATGGACCCGATAGGTGGCGCTGGGGTAAAGTCATTTCGAATATTCTTATTTACAGTGCGATTCTACTGAAACGAAGAATGTACATATTTGTATGTTAGATGATGCCAAAAATTTTTTTGTTGGACTCGGTAGATGGCGCTGGCGTTCGAAAAATAATGAGTTGTCAAATTTATTTAAATTTTATAAGTTCCAAAATTCACAAAGGTTTTTATATACAAATATTCTAACCAAAAAGGAAGGAAAAATTGCATTGGCTATTGCTTTATCCGGAATAGCCGCAACATTATTGCATGGTGGTCGCCCAGCTCATTCAGCACTCAAATCACCGTTAAATGTACAACCGAATGAGAATGCCGTATTAATATAAAAAAACATTCCGGTATGGCAAAAGTTCTGCAAAAATGCAATATTATTATTTGAGATGAATATAACATGGCTTACAAACATTCCTTAGAAGCACTACATAGAACTTTAAAAGATTTGAAAGGCAATGAAAGACTTTTTGGTGGAGCTCTCATTTTATTATCCATGATCCAACGGCTGACCAGTTTTCAAAACAACTACTTGGTTAAGTGAAAGAACTATTTAAGCCGCAAAAAATTTCGATGTCGATAATATTAATGTTATTATTCAGGACATGATTGATTCCGAAAGTGTTATTTCAATTCTATGGATAGTGTTGTTGAAGAAAATGAAGCAGTCAATTATCCAACAGAATTTTTGAATTCACTTGATGTACCCGATCTACCTCCACATTTATTAAAATTAAAAGTTGGTTCTCCAATAATTTTGCTACGTAACCTCAACGCTCCGAGACTATGTAATGGCACCAGGTTAATTGTTGAGAGGATAATACTCAATGTTATTGAGGCCACAATTCTCAAAGGAAATTTAAAGGAGAACATGTCTTGCTACCAAGAATTCCTCTGATTCCTACCGTGACCATCAATACCATGACCATCAATAAATCTCAAGGACAATCATTGCAAATATGTGGTTTGGACCTCGAAAACAGTTGTTTTTCCCGTGTCGGAAAGCCAGCAAATTTATTAATTTACTGCCAGAATAAGGAAACTAAAAATATTGTTCACTCTTTTTAGAATTACAATGATAGAAATATATTGGTCATTCTTATACATACGTATGTTACAACAAATATTGATTTTAATTTTCATAAATAAAACACGGTTTTTCTTTAACAGTTTTAATATTAACAAATGCACAAACGTTTTTTTATATAGATATATACAGATTCTAACTAAAATTAAAAATTCGTTGAGGGCAAAACAACGTTTGCCGGGTCCAGCTAGTATTTATATATATAAATAAAAAAAGAAGTTATTAAGTATTTAAATCCCATGTAACTTCTGGCCCACCCTGTATTTGTTTAATACCATGAGGATATTTGAATCGGTCATACCGAAATACATACATACATATACATAGCAATATAATATATATGTGAATATAATGCTGTTGCTTTATATCGATATTAAGTTTACATTCTTTATTATTAGACTAGTGACTTATGAATATTTGGGTTTATGTCCAATTTTCAATCGCACATGGAATATTTGCTATCTACCAATTTCTGGACTGTACGATCAAGGAGTATTAGACACTAACATTTTTCATGTTTGAAAGCATCTTAAATGATAAATGTAAGTCTGTGTGTCCATGTAAACTTTGTAATCAAACTACAGGTCGCAAATACGAATGTCTTTCGATGAAATTTGCTATATAAGCTTTTATCGGCCATAGGATTAATGCTATTGAAATTGGTGAGAATCGGTCCATGTTAAGACCTAGCCTCCATACAAATGACCCCTATGAAATGGACATGAATTGCCATAAGATCCAAATTATCACATAGATCTCAGTCAAATTGGGTTGGTATGTGTTTATTATATCCATTAATTAATAGTCCAAAAATAATGCCGATAGGACAATTCTTAGTCATAGGCCCCATATAGAGCTGCTTCCCGATCTTCCCTGAAATATATTAAAAAACAATAATATTGCACAGATTTTTCTCAAATTTGGTTTGTATATATTTTTTAAAAATATAAGTAACTCTACTAAATATGGTTCGTATGGGTCCATTTTTCGACCTAGTCCCAATATAAATGTAGCATCCGATATGAACTTTTTCATATCTGCAGCCAAAAAAAATTAATAACAATGGCTTATTTTCTATATCGAATTAGTTGGACCGAAAGATAGGGTCCCTAAACCATGGTATAGGGTATCATATAGTCAGTCTAGACCGACTATCATTTTCTTACTTGTTTTTTATTGTGAAATACTGTATAAAATTATTAAATCAAATTAAGAAGGCCCTTCTCAGAGCCACCAAATTAATTCAAAAAGAGATTTTTTTTGCTGTTTTTTTTTTTACAAATATTTGGTTTTTTTAAAGCAATAACATAAATTTTTTGCTAATTATTTCTTTTACATACAATTATATATTAACTTTTCATAAACCAAATTTTCATTTTACATTTATTTATTAAACAGCTTTTTTCTACAAGCAAGCAGTGAGTGAAGGCAATTATAAGTATGAATGAGTTTCGATGGGTGTGTTGTGTGTGCTTAATATAAATTTCAAATATCGTAGATTTTTGTTCGTAACTTTGGGAAATATGACTGTATTTATGGAACAGGATTTTGTTCCAGCAACACGCTCCTCCTTTTTAATTTTCAGATGCATGTATATACGCTTGTTTTCCTCTCTTGCATTATTAGTTTTCATGGACCTAATATTCAGTTTGTATATCCTCGTTATATATGGTCCTTGCTACTACTCGAAAAAGCTCGAAGACTTTCCATACAAATGTATGAAAATATTCACTTCATAGATGTCTGACACCATTTTACAACAAATTGTCCCAAAATGCATGATATGATTTTATATATTTTGAAGTCAGTTTAAAATTACTTCCCTAAAATATTGAAACATTCCGGTGAAAACTATGGAGTATTCTAACTACTAATTTTTGAATGAACATTTTTTTTCCGATATGAAATTAAAGTTGAGTGGAAGCGTTTGGGTGTTTACCAGTATCGACAGAATACATGAAAAATTTTTTTTGGCCGTAGTCGTTAGGAGGGACACTAAAATTGTACAAGAAATAATAATGAGACGCGTTTTGCCGTCAACTTTTTTAATTATAAAGTGATGATTCACTCATTTGAATTTGTCAGAAACGGTAGGGAAACATAAACACAATATAGGATAGATGGTCAAGGATTAAAAAAGTATATATCCCATTAGGTGTTTTTCTGAAAACATACCGTCAGTTCTTTTTGAGTGTATAAGGTGTCGAATCAAGGGGGTTAATTTATGGGCTGCTTTATTGGAAACATTTTCTAAATTATTTGATTTGTGTGTTGGTTATTTTATAGTTTTTTAAGTTTTTATAATTTTTTATCAGATGCCAGATTTATTGATTTGCATACCTATGTTGTTTGATCATTAAAGTCATACTTTTTAATCAAAATATGACCTTATACGGGATGGAGGAACAACCGAAAAAGCTCCCTTAAAGTTTTACATTTTAAAATTAAAATAAAATTGGGTGTTTTATATAAAATTTTTTTTTTAATAATTCACAATTTAAACAAAATAAAGTTTATAGTTCTTCCATTTCTAACTGGTTAAATAAATGGGGCACGACTTAAACTTTTGGCTTAGGGCGCTGCAAAAGCTCAGGCCGCCGCTGGGAGTAGGCTAACTGATATTGGGAAAAGATCACCCACTTTGCACTCAAATATATGAAAATATATTTTTCGTCTATGTCTATTTTCAAAACTTTTTTCAAGAACACTTGGAACAACCCCTCAGTATATATGTATATTAGATCGTCCCGATTTAAATTTTCTTAGAAAGTTTTGTTTTAACCATTTTTTTAGTCTGCAAAGAAAACCAAGAATTTGGGTATATAACACTTTATTATTGACAAAGGCTTTCTATCCGCGCAAATCGTTTTTAATATTTTTATGAAATATCGTTACTTTTAAAATTTTTAAAATTCCTGTTTCACTTTTTTACCTATAACTCTGAAAGTTGAACCTCGGTTTTGACAATGGCACATTCATTGGAAAGACAATAAAATTTAATTTTGCTTTGCAGAAAAAGCATTGTAATTTTATCTAAAGGTTTTGTTCCCTTAGGGCAATAATAAAAATTTTTTGATTCTTACCCTCCAAAAGTTATTGGTTTTGTGTTCTTAAATTTTCGTCCTAAACAAAACTGGCGCAATATATTTAAGTTCTGTGAATGCAGGATGATCGAGAATTTAAAAGCAACTCTTCTGATATATACAAGTGCTATATATCTAGTTCATCTAAAAAGAGATTATGGTGTTTTAACCTATACAGCAATAATCATTTTTTAGTTTTTTATTTGCAAATGTAGCAGTCCTAGAAGAAGAAATCTATGACATTAAGTCAATCACATCCAAATTCACTGTTCATATTTCTTTGCAATTGAGCTTTGGAAGCCATTTCTTGTGTTTCTATTTGTGGTTAATGTCTGCGCTCTTATTTCAAGTTTAAAGTAATTTTAAAAAATTCTCATTGCGAATTTGCAAAAAAATTTTCACTGTTTCTCGATCATTTGCCATACAAATGTATGAAAATACGCACTCCATTGACATTTGGCATAGATTTTAAAAAACACGTAGTACAAATTTATACTTGTTAAAGTTGGAACTATGAGTTTATTACAAGCCACTATTGTTGCTCGGACGAACTACTATTCGAAAAAGATCAGACACTTTATATACAAAAATGTGAAAATTTGCTCTTGTTTCATGTTTGAGAAAATTTGACAGACATTTTTACATAATTATAGTGGGTTCGACTATTCACAGTTATCATGCCTTCTACATGTAACTAAATACCAGAGTTCAGAAAAAAACAAACACTGAATAAAAAACTCGTACATATATATAAACAAACACAGCTCAGATCAACAAACACATATTTTTTTTTATATCAATTATGAGTGTTTCTAAATTTTGTTCTTTGTCGAACACAATCATGAATGTGTTTCGTTTTAATACTTGATTATGAACACGAAACTGTTTCTATCACGTATTGTTTTATTCGAACACACATAAACCACTCTTTTTCGAGTGTAGCTATATTTTAGATTCATGTTCTGTTCGTGTTCTCAAAAAAAAAAAAAAAAAAAAAAAAAACAGAACGTGAACAATACACATGTTCGAGTGTAGCTTTATTTTCAGTTCGTGTTCTTGAACTCGTAAACATTATCCACCCGCGATCTGAAAAATCCGACACACCCCGATGAAAAGGACGACAATTGTTTCAACGAAATTTATTTAAACAAGTAAGAAAATTATAGTCGGTCTAGACCGACTATACGATACCCTATACCATGCGTTTAGAAACCCTATCTCTTAGGCCCAACTAACTGGACATTGAAAATAAGCAAAAACCAAATTTGAGTGGGATTTTTATTAATTTTTTTGGCTGCAGATATGAAAAAGTTCATATCGGATGCTATATCTATAAAGGGGCTAGGTCCAAAAATGGATCGATCCTGATCATGTTTGGTAAAGTCTCTTGTATTTTGCAAAAATATGTACAAACAAAATTTGAGAAGAATCAGTGCAATATTTTTGTTTTTTAATAGATTTAAGTGAAGATCGGGAAGCAGCGCTATATGGGGTCAAAGGGATCATTTTTGGACTACTCATTAGTGGATGTAATGAATGCATACAAACCCAATTTGAGTAAGATCTATATGACAATTTGGATCTTATGGCAATTTATGTCGATTTCATATGGGTAATTTGTATGGGGGCTAGGTCTGAACATGGACCGATTCTCACCAATTTCAATAGCGTTCATCCCATGGCCGCTAAAAGCTTATATACTAAATTTCATCAAAATATATTCATATTTGCGACCTGTAGTTTGATTACAAGCTTTACATGGACACACAGACGGAAGGACGGACGGACGGACGGACGGACGGACGGACGGACATTGTTAAATCAACTCAGAAAGTGATTCTGATTCGATCGGTATAATTAAAGATGGGTCTAGGTCAAATATTTTTGGTTGTTACAAACAGCAGCACAAAGTCATTATACCCAAACCACATAGTGGTATAGGGTATAAAAATCTAAAATAATTAATTATCACGTGTAAAAAAATAAAAATAAAAAGATAGTAATAAAAATATAATATATAGTAAAAAGATAATAATAAAAATAAAAAAATAATAAAAATAAAAAACTAATAAAAAACGAAAATAATTCAAAAACAAAATATAAAAATTTCTCTGTGTGGTTAAAATTAAACTGTTCTTATTCACTGAACTCGAACCTGCCTGTTTATTGTTCATGTTGTACTTTTCCGCAGCACACGTGCCAGAACATGAACCTAAAATAAAGCTACACTCGAACGGTGTATTGTTCATGTTCTTTTTCTTTTTTGTTTTTTTTTTTTGAGAACACGAACAGAGCACGATCTTAAAATATAGATATACTCTCGAAACTGTGTAGTTTATGTGTATTCGAATTAAACAATACGTGACAGAAACATATTTGTGTTCACAATCAAGTATTAGAACGAAACCCATTCACGATTGTGTGCGGCAAAGTACAAAATTTAGAAACACACATAATTGACATGAAATTGAAAATATGTTTTGGTTGTTTTAGAACAGAACGTTGTGTGTTTGATGTGTGTATTTTCTGAACCTTGCTAAATAGTAGCTAGCCTGTGTTGTGCTGTTCAGTAATATCCCACGAATAAATTGTGTTAGATTTAAGTATGAGTGAGTGTTATGTGAATAGTTTTAGGTAAATTTGACAATTTAATGAAGACAGTTGTTCGGTAGAGCTTCTAATACAAAGTTTTAAGTTCTTTTGATTAATAATAAATTTTGAATAAAGAGATAAAGTACTTATTTCATGGCGATCTGGTCGAGGTAGCATCATGGAACCAGAACCACATTATGAGGCCCTTTAAAATTAAAAAAAAAAATTTAGCATTTATCAAAAAAAAAAAAACTTTTAATGTTTATCAACATAAAAAAACATAAAACAAGTAAGAAAATTATAGTCGGTCTAGACCGACTATATGATACCCTATACCATGAGTGTAGAGACCCTATCTCATAGGCCCAACTAACTGGACATTGAAAATAAGCATAAACCAAATTTGAGTGGGATTTTTATTAATATATGAAAAAAATCATATCGGATGCTGTATTAATGGGGACTAGGCCCAAAAGTGTACAGATCCTGACTATGTTTGGTAAAGTCTCTTGTATTTTGCAAAAATATATACAAACAAAATTTGAGAAGAATCAGTGCAATATTTTTGTTTTTTGATAGATTTAAGCGAAGATCGGGAAACAGCTCTATATGGGGCCTAAGACAAAGAGTTGTCCCACAGGGATCATTTTTGGACTCTTAATTAATGGATGTAATAAACGCATACAAACCCAATTTGAGTAAAATCTATATGACAATTTGGATCTTATGGCAATTTATGTCGATTTCATAGGGGTCATTGTATGGGGGCTAGGTCTGAACATGGACCAATTCCCACCAATTTCAATAGCGTTCATCCTATGGCCGATAGAAGCTTATATACTAAATTTTATCAATATATATATTCATATTTGCGACCTGTAGTTTGATTACAAGGTTTACATGGACACACAGACGGACGGACGGACGGACGGATGGACGGACACACGGACGGACATCGTTAAATCGAATCAGATAGTGATTCTGAATCAGATAGTGATTCTGATTCGATCGGTATAATAAAAGATGGGTCTAGGTCAAATATTTTTGGTAGTTACAAACAGCAGCACAAAGTCATTATACCCAAACCACATAGTGTTATAGGGTATAAAAACATGATTGTGTTGTTGAGTGTTTTAAATCAAGAGACAAACTGCCAAATAAATAAATTAAATTATAAAAACAAAAATTTCGCTTGTTGCTTTTCTATACAAATAAACAAAAAAGTGTGAAATTATAAGTGCAAAAGGAAAAATAAAAATAAAACAAAGTAACATATTGGCTTGAAGGTCTAATAAAGAACATTTAACTAAATTCTGTTTTAAATTTCACCTCTATATGCGTTATTTATTACATGTATCGCTCAATGAGTTAGTGAGCTGGTAAGTAAATACAGTGAATTTAAACTCAGGTGATGCTTATTGGTCAAATAATAAAATAATATATTTTGAAACACAAAATGTTTACTACTACATCCAATATTCATTGCTGTACTTAAAAACAGTTTCATTCGATGCTATATTTATCGACTTAAATTTAAAAAAAAAAAACAAAATAATAAAAAAAAAATTTTATGGAAATAACAAGTATAGAAAAAAAGTGAAAACTTGTAACATTTAAAACAAGTATCTTTCCTAAAATATATCTATACCTGAACAAAAATAACATTTCGATGCAAAAAGAAAAAAAAATTGGTTTACGACCATACAGTAGTGACAATACAATGACAACTTTTAATAAAAACAACAAAATATATTTTTGATTACTTGAACGGTCGATACAAAAAAATAATAAAATTTATATAAAACACTATGTAAAGAATAGAAAATGAAAAAGTTAAATCTTTGTCAAGAATAAAAATAAAAGCTTACAAGAAAAGAAAAAACCTTTGTATAGTTATTTTCTGATGATGTGACATTTCATAGCCGTTAGAGAACAACAAAAACGCCCTTGTGCTAAACATACATCCGAAATAAAGAAAACAGAGGGAGCATTTATGTGAAAAAACTAATCTCACAATAACAATAACAGAAACATAATAAAAATACATACATATAATATACAATCATCCAAACATTAAAATACAAATATTTTTAGAAGCATTTTAATAAAGAAATCAAATATGTGTTAAAAAAGGGAAGTTTTTCATATTTACTAGACACATTCTGGTAAAGAACATTTTTGGAATAACTTATAAAACATCATCTTGTTTTGCACTATCTTTTTAATTTCATATATAAAAAAATAAACTTTGACACGTTCATAAGGACGAAAAATGTTTTCAAGAATTTTTTACAAATATCAAAGCTTCAGGTGCACTTTATTTGGTAAAAATTGTATGTTTTAATCTTCGTCAATAAAAAAAAAAAAAAAAAACAGATGTGGCTACTAACCCTTTTTTTGTTAAATGACACCAAATAAAATATAAATATATAGTTGGATAATCTTTTTACTTTAAATCACAAAAGTAGAGAAAACTAAATAATAATAGGGGAAAAAATAATAATAATATACAATGCGGCCAATGCACTGTGGAAGGAGGTGTGGCCAATAGACCCGCAACGTTTACAACAGAAGCAAATTAACAACTTCATAATCAACAGCAGCAGCAGCATCAGCACCATCAATAACAGCAGTAACATTAACATCAGCAGCCACAGTACCAACGATCAGTGAAACCAGCAACAGAAAGAACATAAAAAACAGCTAAGTAGATTATTTAATTTTTTTTATAAGCTAGACTAAATGGAAAAACAATAAGTGATTTATGAATTTGCGTAAATATGCAAAATATGCATATTTTACTTACTTTACTTATGCACTTGCTAAAAATCAGTATTACCTCTTTATTTCTTGTTATTTATTTTTTATTTTATTTATTTATTTGTTTCTTTTTTTTAAAGGAAAATGTCCTTTTCTTTATTTGAAGAGAAAGAAAAACAAAAGGAAGAACATAACAATTCAAATTTGGATAAAATTTTTTTAATTAAATTTTAATTTTAGGAAATATAAACTATAGAAACAAAAGGAAGAACATAACAATTCAAATTTGGATAAAATTTTTTTAATTAAATTTTAATTTTAGGAAATATAAAACTATAGATGTATGGAAGCATAGAATTAATAATATAAGCATAGGCAGGAATTCGAAGAAAAGGAGGGAAGATTTGTAAAATTTTTTAACAGAGCCCAAACAAACTCATCCACAGGATGAATTCGGATGGGGCAGAAATACTTGAATTTGATTTTTTTTTTTTTTTTAATAAACTTATTTAGTTCATAAAATTTTTTATATCCGTGAATTGTTTTGCTTTTTTTTATTGAAAGAATTTTTTATAGTTCGCGAAATTTTCCTTTTAAATCAGTTTTTTTTACTTACGATTAAATTTTTTAAAATTTGATTTCTGTGAGATTTTTTGTGTATATTATTTTTGGGACAATTTAATTTCATGGACAATTTGTTTCAAAGTTGTGAAATTTTTGAATCGCATTTTTTATCCTACAAGCGATCCACTCCTTTATTTGGTCAATTTAAAATATATGAGTCTTTAAATAGCCCTAGAGTATAGTAGAATGTCGTTCTAGCATTTTTCATATAAAATAATAGAATAAAAAATGACTTAGTTATTAATGGAATCGTCGACTAAGGTGAACTCTTTCCAATGCTTGAAAAAGTAGCTGGTATCCAAAGTCTGACAATAAGTCTACTGTCACTAGGTGACACGTATGCTCTATAACCCTAGGAAAAGGGCAAAGGCTTAACAGGTGACATATGACATATGTGCAACATTTCTGGAGTTTATTTTATTTATTTAATTCCTAAAGGAAAACAAAAGATCCATATTTTATGTATGTATATGAAATTATACAGAAATAGAAAAAAAAACTGGAAAAGTGCTCGCTCCTTTATGGTGAATTAATTAGGAAAATATTTGAAAAAAAGAAAAAAAAAATTATGACCACAACAAAAGAGAAAGCTAACAGAAGTATTGAAATTTGATATTTGAAGTTTTTTTTTATAATTTTGGAAAATAAATAGGAAACGAAGGAAAATAAATATGTTTAGAAGATATATATGTATATATATATATATATAGTATATAAAATTTATTTTCTGTTTGTTTGTTGGTTTGACCGCTATAGAAATATATATTTTTCAACAGATTTCTCTGAAATTTAATAAACACTATATCTGTACCCCAGGAAAGGTCGCCATAAGCTTCTTACCAGCCAAACCTACTTTTACGCATTCTTTTTTAATTTTTACGGGTTTTGCTCGAATTTATTGCACATTATTCTCATATCCCAGGCAAGGTCGTCATTTATTTTTATCGGCCACGCCCACTTTTTTTAAATTTTATATATACGCTTTTGGTGTTTGTTAACATATTTTAATGTTTCAATGGTCTTCCCTAAAACTCTGTGCATAAATCTCTTTACTTACTACTCTTGAGTTTACACCATTATGAAATAAATATTGTAAATCAACATATTACAAATATTCCCGTATTGCCTTTTTTACTATATGATTTGTAACACCCCAAAATTAGAGCAGATTTATTTCACGGTTGAACACATACAGGTTGACTACCATCGTAGGATTACTCCGATGAAGGTAATTCATACAAATATTTCCATCTCGCCTTTTTAACAACACTGGAAAGCAACTTATTACAAATATTTCCATTTCATCGTTTTCACTGTGTAGGTGAGTTGTAAAGTTTAAAAAGATCAATTTGCAATTGTGACTTACAAATGAAAGCATAGCATATAGGCAGTACTAGAATAAACAGAACTCTAGAGAACCCGATCAGACCCAAATTAGTATCGAGTCTCAACGAGTTAGACAATCTGATTCGAGAAATTCTGAAACACATGTGCAAACCCAATAACGTCTTGAAGCCCAAAGATCAAGACAAGCTTTGTTAAGAAAAGCGGAAATGCCCGAATCTACTCAAGTGCGTCTTGAAATCCAGCGGCTAAGACAAGCTGAGTCGAAAGAATGTGAAACTCCTGTAACGACTCAACAACGTCTTCGGGCCCAACGCATAAGACAAGCCCAGCCCAGGGAATGTGAACCTCCTGTAGTGACTGTAATATACGTACCAGAAAACTTTTGTAGTTTGGTTCCTTCATTGCAAGAGATGGTACAAAAAGTTTTTCCTAACATAATGTACATACTCGTAAGAGACAAATCTCTTACGGTAGCAGGTGTGATGATGTTACACACATCTTCATTTATCTTTATTTATTTCATTTATTCATCTTTATTTGTTTATATTTTTTTTGTTTATTTTTGTTTACTATATGCACATGCACATATTTATTTGTAATTATTTGTTTACATTTATTTATTTTTTTGCATATCTTTTCTTTTCATTCAACACATACCACAAAGTACACCAACCTTGGGTAAAGGGTTGAATTACAAAACAATAAATTATTGTGTAATTAAAGATCACTGGAATGCAAAATGACAAATTTGTGAAAATTCAAATTGTGTCAATAACCCATGACAAATAGGAATGTCACTCAAATTTTGAGGGGAAAAATTTAAATTGATTATTGAACGTTTTCTGATTGGCTATTGAGCTCAACGTTCAAAAATCAATGAATTTGTAATATGCGAATGTAAAGAAAAGAGAAGACTATTATTTAAATTAAGTAAAAATATTAAATTATAATGATATAAAAGACCAGCATTTTAAAATAAATAATGAATGGTAATTCTGATTTGAAAGGGTTATAATTAAAATTAAACAGAGATTTTCTTTTTTTTTACTGGTATATTCTGCCAAAGGGTTCAAACATTGGCATAATCTGCCTACGTGCTATCTCTGTAAAACATTAAAAAAGTGCATCTAGCGTGCACGCGGGAACTGCTTTGAGGAAAGCACTTGACAAAATTCCTCCTGAGATTGGTCCGGTTCTCACCCAATCTTAGTGTCCTTTTGTACACCCTCATACACTATATGGCGATCCTGCCCCCTCTTACACTATATGGCGATCCTGCCCCATACATACACTATATTAAATTTAAATGCCACTATGTACGTAGATTGCTACAAGGCATACATTATATAACGGTACTGCGATTCTTATATTATTTGGTGATCCTAGCTGGCGTCCCACCTACACTATACAGGTATCAACTTAGAATGCCACTGTTTTTCTCATAGACAATTGTATGTCGTCTGCTCCAGAGCTGAGAGCCAGCAGAATATATTTGTATAAGCACCAGAAAGAAAAACCAGAAATGTTGTATATCCCAAAGTTCTAGAATAACTAAAATTCGTAACTTTTAGACATCATACACTCAAAATAAATATAGTTAATTGTAATGATAAGCAGGCGCTGATTACTTAGTCCCCAATTAGCAAATTCCCCAGAAAAAAAAATTAACTTTTTCCCCGAAATATTGGGAAATAACTGCACGATGAACAAATTCCCCAAATGTTTAAAAAAGGTCCCCAAAAGAAATGGACAAATTCCCCATACTGCTCTCAATATCTGTCCTGCAATAAACGTATTCTGTATTCTTTTCAATAGCATCATTCCGGCGGGCGGAAGTGGCGCGGAAGCAGCGCGCGCTCGCGGACCACAACTTAGCTTTATTATCGGAATAATCTGAAAAATATAATTTGGCAATTAAAATAAGTTGACAACAAATCCGCGGCAGCACTGATGTGGCTGCCAAATGCGCGGAACACAGCTCAGCTAAAATATCGAAATGATCTGAAAACTATATTTTGGCGATAAAAATAAGTTGGCGACAACTGTGCGGCAGCACGGGTGGAGCTGCCAAGCGCGCGGACGCGCTGCGCTCGCTGATCAAAGCTAAGCTAAAATATCGCAATGGTGTGAAAAATATATGTTGGTGAATAAAATAAATTGACGACAACTGCGCGGCAATACGAATGTGGCTACCCCAATGACTACCGATACGCTCGCGGAACACAGCTCAGTGAAAAGTCTTAAGATAAATTGTATCTACGTATCTGCAACAATTACTATACATATACTATAAGCAGTTGCTTTAAGCAACCTTTCGGCAGAATTTTAAACGTCGCATCCGTTTTACATTTTTGAAACATCTATAAATTTGACGTGTCTGCTTGATAACTTATTGAATGAAGTAATTCAATTTTTAAAAGTTCTGATTCCTCTAATTTGCAAACGATTTCGTTATTTTTGGTGTTAACAAAATAAATAAGATAAATAAATAAACTTAAAAAAAACTTAAAGAATTTTCCCAGCTTATTTTTGAAGCATTTTTGCTGTAGCGTCTTATAAAAAAACTAGTGATTCAAAAAATCAAAAAAATTTTAAATTGAAACAAAAAATGGATATACTCCCCAAAAAAAAGTCATGAACAAACTCCTTAATCCCATACAAATTTTTGGGGATAAAGTTCATGTTTTGAAGAATTTGGTCATTGGGGACTAAGCAATCAGCGCCTGGTAAGCATAGCAAACCAATTTTCAAGTCAAGGTCCTTTGGATTCCGGTTAAAACCGGGTAAAAACAGCTAGTTTTTAATAAAAACTTATAAAAGAATAAAAACAATATAAAAAAAATTATACCTATTTAATATTTTTATATAGCTTTGTAGGTTAGTTTGTAGTATTTGTGTATAAAAACTAAAAAAATGTATACGTATTTAAATGTATTTTAGGTACTTATTAAAATTTAAATTTCAAAGCTAAATAAATAGTTACTAATTAAAAATTGTATTTTGTAGGTTGACACATGTAGTCAACCTTAATAGGATTGAAAGCTTAATAAGAACCAAATGGAGAAACGGACAAAATGTGGACTTCGAAAAAACTTTGTTATCCATATCCGGCTTCAATTGAGAATCAATTATGGTTTCTTCCATTCGAATTTTAATGGTTTAAATACACTAACAGCGGCAGGTTGCACTTGGTGTGTGGCGTTTTCTTCGCAAAAATGGACTCCATTTGCGCTATACTCGAAAAATGTTTCTCACACTATCCATCTCGTTTCTGACTTTCCCCAAAACCAATTTTCTGGCAAGCTGTAATTAGTTCCCTAAGTGGTCGCACTTATGGAAAAACAACCATTGCTTTCCATTTGCTGAAAAAACCAACAGCACTATATTTGTTTCTTTTTCATCTGCTCATTGAATGGAATACACGTTGCTTTGGAGCAATATCTTTCCAGTTTAAGGGCACATGCAAAAGGTTGTCTCATCCCCATTAAATATTCGAAATTGATCATCTAATATGTCCAGAGCATTTTGCTCGGTCTTATATGCTGGAACGTGACACAACTTATTTTTTATGTCAATTTTTAAGGATTCTTCCAAATTTTAGTACATGAGTCTTTTCTCTTTTGTGGCCATATATGGAATTTTCGAAATGTCTGAAATATCAGCAAGAATTATCTCTACTGAATCTCATAATTTTATCCTGTTTTGGGACATCCTATTAAATAAAAGTAGGAATCAAAGCTGCTGCCTACTTCAGAACACTTTTTGTCCTGTACACGGCAGGTCTTAAAATAATCCATATTAACTAAGCCGACTACTGGATAAACTCATTTTAAATTAATTTTTTTTACAACCGATGGCAAGACAGATGAGTAATAAACAGTTTCCTTAAATTTAAAAGTAATATGAGAAAACACTAATTTTCCAGTAGTGTCGACTACCCATGCCGACCATTAAAATGGGTAAAAAAAATAATTTTTATTAAATTTTTCACATTAAACGCAATTAAAAAACAAGTAAGAAAATTATAGTCGGTCTAGACCGACTATACGATACCCTATATCATGCGTTTAGAAACCCTATCTCTTAGGCCCAACTAACTGGACATAGAAAATAAGCAAAAACCAAATTTGAGTGGGATTTTTATTAATTTTTTTGGCTGCAGATATAAAAAAGTTCATATCGGATGCTATATCTATAAAGGGACTAGGTCCAAAAATGGACCGATCCTGATCATGTTTGGTAAAGTCTCTTGTATTTTTCAAAAATATGTACAAACAAAATTTGAGAAGAATCAGTGCAATATTTTTGTTTTTTAATTGATTTAACTGAAGATCGGGAAGCAGCTCTATATGGGGTCAAAGGGCTCATTTTTGGACTACTCATTAGTGGATGTATTGAACGCATACAAACCCAATTTGCGTAAGATCTATATGACAATTTGGATCTTATGGCAATTTATGTCGATTTCATATGGGTAATTTGTATGGGGGCTAGGTCTGAACATGGACCGATTCTCACCAATTTCAATAGCGTTCATCCCATGGCTGATAAAAGCTTATATACCAAATTTCATCAAAATATATCCATATTTGCGACCTGCAGTTTGATTACAAGCTTTACATGGACACACAGACGGACGGACGGACGGACGGACGGACGGACGGACGGACATTGTTAAATCAACTCAGAAAGTGATTCTGATTCGATCGGTATAATTAAAGATGGGTCTAGGTCAAATATTTTTGGGTGTTACAAACAGCAGCACAAAGTCATTATAACCAAACCACATAGTGGTATAGGGTATAATTAAATGAATTAAATTATGATTACTTACTTGTATAAGTTGGCATTAGCACTAAAAAATTACTTAAAATAAAACATTTACCCCACGTGTTAAAAGACTGTCACTTAATGAGTATATAATTTAAAAAAAGATAATTCACAAATTTCACAATTTGGTTTGCAAAATAAAAGGTAGATAGTGATCACTATTACTTTCGCCCAACGCTTTAAGTTTTAAATCTTACTAGTATTTCGATATCAATTATACTTAGTTATAATTTCTTCATAGTAAGCCTTATAGTAAGTGTGGTGAGTTGTAGTGTGGTGGGTTTGAATGTGTTGAGTTTCAGTGTAGTGAGTTGGAGTGTGGTGGGGTTGAATGTGTTGAGTTCGAATGTGATGAGTTTGAGTGTGGTGGGTTTGAATGTGGTGAGTTTGAGTGTGAGATGGTGAGTTTGAGTGTTGTGAGTAACATCGTACCACATATGACAGGAACGTAGTAAACTACTATTAAAACTATAGCAAATTTCATTTATATTGCTGTAAAATTAACCGAGATAAAGCGTTTCTATAGTTAGAGTTGTACAGAAAAAATTTTGATATATTATTGCATTGTCATCCAATTATGTTGAAAATTTCAAGTCTCTAGCTTATCGGGATATTACTTTAAAATCAATTCCAAGATTCCTACGGAACATACAAACACACACACAAACAGACAAGAAAGCGACCTAATAAAAACGTTTTAATAAGATCAAAAGACTCATCTCAATCACATTTAATCACTATCAAAGAGAAGTAGATATATTCGAACTTAAAAGAAGATCTTATCTATTATATTAATAGGCTAGGCGATTTCTTGTGACTGATGTTTTGTTCTACTGTTTAATCCCGATTTTGACCAAAGGTACATTATTTGAAAGGTATTTCTTTTTAGCCGTTATGCAGATTTACAGATTTTAAAATTTTTTCCATTATTTTGAGTAAATGCGTTTAAAGTTGTTAAATCAAACATTATACAATGCTATGTGTGTATTTATTAAATTTGTAAAAATGTGTTTGTTTTTTGTTTTGATTTGTGAATTGGCTATAATTGATTAGCATACTTTTAGGGTCTTTATTAAATGAAAAAATAAAATTTCCTAGAATTTTGAATTTCGAGGGCTGGAATCTGCTATTTAAAGAAATAACTATCGTTCTTCTTATTTGTTTATTTACATAATATTTTTTTAAAGAAAGTTTTGTTACTCAAAAATCAAAATAGATGCTCCGATATCTTGAAAACAACCAAATTTGTGACAATAAAAGCGCACAGCTATGCGGCTGTTATCTCTACATTCTATTTGAATTGGTATCCACGAAATGGTCTTTTTAGTTAATTGAAATGCCAGAAGTAACACGATGTCAAATCAGGGAAACACGATGGTTGGGAAGCGATTTAAGTCGAATTTTATATGATATGGCCTTGGATTACAAATGCAGTGTGAGACCTAGAAAACAAACAAGAGTTGTTTGCCATAATTCTGTTCACGCAATTGACGCTTGAAAACTTGTCAAAGAATACTTGTCACATAACCTTGATTCTAGCGACTTTGGTATGATATTTTTGGTCATGCTTCAATTTGTGCACGACATTTACTTCACTGGTACGTTCTTTTCGGTGTCATACAAGTCCGATCATCGACTATAGTGCGTTCTAATTCATTCTAGTAGAGATTTTCAGAGATATTAATGCGTCGCTCTTTTTTTTTCAAAAGTATTGAAGTTTTTGGAATCAGTCGAAATTTGAAGTCTCAAAATAAAAAATCATATTAAATGCTGTTGACTGCTCCTATTAAAAGGGGAAAAATATCAGCGAGATCTCTAGTTAACAATAGATGATTTTTCAGCAGTAATCTTTGATTTGGCACGTTTTTCATCAGTTGATGTTTTTTCTCGTCCACTCTTTTTCTTCAACGATTTCTCCGTCATCTTGGTCACCAAAGACCTTTTGAAATATTCATATAGTTTTTACTAAAAGAACTAATTTCCACAAACAAAATTTAATGGAACTTTTGTAACAAAATCAGACTTTGTTAAAATCGCTCTTTTAGGGAGTGTTACTATGGAACAAAGGAAAGTATTGACATGAAAGTTGACAATATGAATAATTAAAACATTAGTGGCAACCTGAAAAATATCGATATTCCAAAATCTAGAACACCTCGAAGTTTGAACTTAAAAGCAACCTTTTCATTTGGGTACGATGTTTAAACTCGAAATTTTTTTTTTGAATATTTCAAAAACTGTTTCATATAAGTATTTCATCAAAATTGATGACATGGCTTGAAGTTTTTAAGATAATTTGAAGAGGAATTCAAGGAAATCGATAACGTGGCTTGAAATTCTCAAGATAATTTGAAGCGGAACTGCTGTAATTAAGCTCAAAATATATTTAAATATCGAAGAAAAATTCATTTTCGATAATTGAACTTGGGAAAATTTTTTCTAAAAATTTTAATTTCATCTTTTAGCGATGTCCGCCCGTCCATTTGTGTGTCCATGTAAACCTTGTAATCAAACTACAGGTCGCAAATATTGATGGATATTTTGATGAAATTTGGTATATAAGCTTCTGTTGGCCATGGGATGAATGCTGCTGAAATTGGTGAAAATCGTTCCATGTTCAGACCTAGTCCCCATACAAATGACCCCTATGAAATAGACATAAATTGCAATAAGATCCAAATTATCATATAGATCTCAGTCAACTTGGGTTTGTATAGGAAAATTCTTAGTCATAGGCTCCATATAGTGCTGCTTCCCTATCTTCATTAAAATCTATCAAAAAACAAAAATGTTGCACAGATTTTCCGCAAATTAGGTTTGTATATATTTTTTCAAAATATAAGTGATTTCGCCAAATATGGTCAGGGTCGGTCCATTTTTCGACCTAGTCCCCATATATATATATATGGCAGCCGATATGAACTTTTTCATATCTGCAGCAAAAAAAAAATAATAACAATGCCACTCAAATTTGGTTTATGATTATTTTCTATACCTAAGTTAGTTGGACGTAAACGCATGGTAAAGGGTATCGGTCTAGACCGACCATAATTTTCTTACTTGTTTTCTAATTCACTCTGTAGTTTTTATTTCCCCTCAGTTAGAGGAAATAGACTTAAATCATCTTAAAACTGAATCTTCACTGGAAAGCTTCTGATTTTAAAAATGCGAAGCACTTTAAAGAACAGAAAGCAGATCACAGAACAGTTTAATTTTCCAGGAATTACAGGACGAAGTACACGTTAAAGATATATAAAAAAGTATTTAAGCCTTGTTCCGCGAAGCCGAGTAGCTTGTCTGCAGATTCTAATTTTGGGTCCAGGGATAAGCCGGATTTGGCTACTTTTGCAGTAACAGAGCAAAACCTCTGGTGGGAATTGAACCCACGACCCCCGCATTATAGGCGAGCACACTACCTACTCACCTACCGGAGCGCTTAAATTGCAAACAAAAAAATTAAGACTTTAATAAATTAATTTCAACTTTTACTTCCAATTTATCCAATTCACGTGTAGCAATTTATTGATTTAAGAATGAATGTGCGGTTTTATTTAGTATCACGGATAGAGACAACATAATACTGTATCATGTAAAATATTGGCTAGATTGCTGGTACAGGTGTTAATTTATGGCCAATTTGGTAAACCATCGAAAGTTGTAGCAGCAACACAAACATAACATAACTTATAACGAGCAAAACTTGAGTCGCAATCAACAAAATTCATGTATTTAAAATGGAATTTAAAATGAATTATTAAACTTTAATAAATTTCGTGTAAAAGAAACATATAAATTGCTTTTACTTAAACTAAATTGAGGAATAAAGATCTGCTTTGCTCTGCTGTTATTTATTTGTATTTTCTTTCAGAACATCTTTCAACATTACACAAATTTACTTTTGATGATATTTTCCTTTGCCGCATGTGACCATAACTTTATGCATTATTTTCGTTACAACAAAAAAATAGATGAGAAAATTATAGTCGCTCTAGAACGACTTTGTGATGACCTATGTCACAAGTTTCATGAGAGAATCTGAAATCTAACATTGCTAAACTAATACTTTAATACTCAAAACAAGTAGGAGTTTTAAATTTGTCTGTGCCGACTCTTTGGTACCCTACAAATGTCTTTTAAACTCAACACTATAATCCATTTTGCGTACGGTTAGAATTTTAATACAGGTTGCAATACTTTAACTTTTAATTCTAAAAGCATTTCAATTTATATTTAATTGTCTTTCTTTTTTGACCAGTATTTATTTTGATTTCTTATGATGGTTTTTTAATAGAAAGAATTAATTTATATATGCAAAATTGCATTTATTTTTTGAGTAGAAGAACTTCTAAGATCCTCGAAAAAGGGACAAAACAAAAAAAATTTATATGCATTTTGTTGAGAGTTAAACGTTCAAATTAGTCTTGAACAAAAATCTTAGCAACTCTAGTTATATATTAGCTTGCAACATATTTATTTAAAGATAGAAATATAGATGTAAAACAAAAATAGATTAAATCGTGTAAGCAGTTATACATACCGACAGTTTTGAAAAACGAAAATGTTTTATAAAAACTAGCAGATTCCAGAGCTCGAAATTCGAGTTCAAATTCGAGGAAATTTTATTTTTTCATTAAGCAAAGGACATAAAGGTATGCTAATCAATTATAGCCAATTCACAAATCAACACAAAAAAACCAACTAATTTTTATTAGAAACACATCAGCGGATTTAATAAACCCACACATAGCATTGTACAATTATACCCTATACCATTATGTGGTTTGGGTATAATGACTTTGTGCTGCTGTTTGTAACAACCAAAAATATTTGACCTAGACCCATCTTCACATAAATCTATTAAAAACAAAAATATTGCACTGATTCTTCTCAAATTTTATTTGTATATATTTTTGCAAAATAAAAGAGACTTTACCAAACATGATCAGGATCGGTCCATTTTTGGACCTAGTCCCCATATAGATATATCATCCGATATGAAATTTTTAAGTGAAGATCCGGAAGCAGAGTTGTCCAATAGGGATCATTTTTGGACTACTGATTAATGGATGTAATATATACATATAAACCCAATTTGACTAAGATTCGCATGAAAATTTGCATCTTATGGCAATATATGTTGATTTCATAGGGGTCATTTGTATGGGGGCTAGGTCTGACCGATTCTCACCAATTTCAATAGCGTTCATCCCATGGCCGATAGAAGATCAAATATCAAATTTCGTCAAAATATATTCATATTTGCGACCTGCAGTTTGATTACAAGCTTTACATGGACACACAGACGGACGGACGGACATCGTTAAATCGAATCAGATAGTGATTCTGATTCGATCGGTATAATTAAAGATGGGTGTAGGTCAAATATTTTTGGTTGTTACAAACAGCAGCACAAAGTCATTATACCCAAACCACATAGTGGTATAGGGTATAAAAATCCCACTCAAATTTGGTTTTTGCTTATTTTCTATGTCCAGTTAGTTGGGCCTAAGAGATAGAGTTTCTAAACGCATGGTATAGGGTATCGTATAGTCGGTCTAGACCGACTATAATTTTCTTACTTGTTTTATGTATGTGTTATTAGCGACTTTAAATGCAATTTACTCAAAATAAAGAAAAAAATTTAAAAATCTGTAAAACTGCAATGTGGCTAAAAAGTATGCGTTTGGTCAAAATCGGGATAAAACGGTAGAACAAAACATCGGTCACAAGGAATCTCCTAGCCTATTAATATTATAGATAAATGTGATATAATATTTAGGGCTCTTAGGTCGAATTTTCGCGAAATCGCGGATTGAATATATTTTTGAAGAAAAACTTTTCGTTAATAAAATTTAATAAAATAACTAACGAGTTCTCTAATTAAAATTCTATATTAACATTTGTTCCATAAAATTGATCGGTAAATATTTTTCTCGAGAACTTTAACCCTCGATCTCCTACAGATGTGGGTCTTTTAGGCCCTTATTTCCAATATGTCCAAAATTATACAATAACTATGTACATTTCTGGTATAATATATTCAAGAAACAAGTAAGAAAATTATAGTCGGTCTAGACCGACTATACGATACCCTATACCATGCGTTTAGAAACCCTATCTCTTAGGCCCAACTAACTGGACATAGAAAATAAGCAAAAACCAAATTTGAGTGGGATTTTTATAAATTTTTTTGGCTGCAGATATGAAAAAGTTCATATCGGATGCTATATCTATATAGGGACTAGGTCCAAAAATGGACCGATCCTGATCATGTTTGGTAAAGTCTCTTGTATTTTTCAAAAATATATACAAACAAAATTTGTGAAGAATCAGTGCAATATTTCTGTTTTTTAACAGATTTAAGTGAAGATCGGGAAGAAGCTCTGTATGGGCTCAAAGGGATCATTTTTGGACTACTCATTAATGGATGTAATGAACGCATACAAAACCAATTTGAGTAAGATATATATGACAATTTGGATCTTATGGCAATTTATGTCGATTTCATATGGGTAATTTGTATGGGGGATAGGTCTGAACATGGACCGATTCTCACCAATTTCAATAGCGTTCATCCCATGGCCGATAAAAGCTTATATGACACGTCAAACCATCACGAAAAAATGGCATTTTCGGCATCATCACCTCCGATTTCAATGAAATTCAACACAAATGTCATACACTATAAGAGTATAATTAATAAAAAAAAATTTAACCCCAGATTTTTTCTGGTTCCGAAATATGACGTCATAAATGTTGTAAAAAATTTTAAAAAATCACAAAAGTGTCCTTACATAAAGCGATAGAACTTTTGAACTATGCAAGCTAATTTAGTTGTTTTGGTATCGTTTTAAAGGCAAAAGTGCGTCCTTTAAAATTGTATGCATATTCTGCTTTTTTAAGAAAAGGTCAAAGGTCTATTTTTGGATCTCGAGTTCAAAGGTCCATATCTGAAAAAGTATATTTTTCAGATTAAGGTGGAGCCTCGATTGGTGTCAGAGTTATAGACCAGAACGTGGTATTAAGTGCGTTTTGTGTTCGTACTCAATTGATTGTTTTGTACAAGCTGAAGTATGTATGTGCACACTTTCTGTTTCGATTCTTTTTGCAGTTTTTTTTTTAAATAAATCTACACGTGCAAGTGAAAAAAACAAGTAAGAAAATTATAGTCGGTCTATACCGACCATATGATACCCTATACCATGGTTAAGAGCCCTATCTCTTCGGTCGAACTAATTCGATATAGAAAATAAGCATAAACCAAATTTGAGTGGCATTGTTATTAATTTTTTTGGCTGCAGATATGAAAAAGTTCATATCGGGTGCTATATATATATGGGGACTAGGTCGAAAAATGGACCGATGCTGACCATATTTGATAAAGTCACTTATATTTTGAAAAAAAAACCACATAGTGGTATAGGGCATAAACACACATGTGTAACCTTTCTCTTTCTATCATCATACGAAACTTTTATTGTTGTTTCGAAAAAGTGGGACATAAATATATATCATTAGGACTAAGAAGAGCTCAAGAGTGGATGACTGTCATATGTAAAAATATTTCAACATCAAATAGAATATACCATTCATGTAGACTTAGATCATGCTGACTACAAAAAAAAAAAACATTTTACATTCAGAAGAAGAAATAGACTATGAAGAGATAGATTCAGTTGAAGGCTTGGAGGAAAATGAATCGTTGTCTAGAGACAAAGCTGTGGTGATTCAAGAAATTGTGATTTCTAAATTAAACGAGACGCTACCATATCTTGAAAAATCTCCAATTTCATCCAGAAAAATTTTATTTAAAAAGTACAGAAGCAACAAGTTTCAAAATGTGAGCACTACAATCAAAAAAATAGTTTTTCCAGATTTGACACCTTCAATATCACACCAATGCCCGGAATCAGAAATAATTGCACAATTAAAAGAAAAATTTAAAACACTCACGAAAAATAGCGAGAAAATGCAATTACTTACTATTTTGCCTAAAAGCTGGTCTATTCTCAAGATGGTAGAGGAATTCACATATCAAACTTTATGGCACGTGAAGTGAAAAAAACTTGTCGATGAAAAAGGTATATTAAGTACCCCGAATGAATAGCTGGGCAAAATTTTACCGAGCGAAATTGCTGATACAGTTAAAAAGTTTATGAATGCGATGACATCAGCCGATGTATGCCGGAATTAAAGATTTTGTGTCCATTACAGAAAATGGAATACAAGTTCGTATAACAAAAAGGCTTTGCTAGGTAACTTACGGGAAATGTATGCCTTGTTTCGAGAACGACATGGGGAACAGAAAATTGGTCTATCTAAATTTGTGAGCTCAGACCAAAAAACGTAGTGGCTCGTCAACGCATGTGGCACCCATAATGTATGCGTCTGTATAAAACACCAGAACGTTAAATTAATGCTTCACTCTATTAGTTTAAAAAAATTAACAAAAAACTTAAAAGATTATGAAATGGAATCATACAAAGACTGTTTTAAAAAAATTGTGTGCTCTTCAGAATCTCCATACTGCTATATTGAAAATGTAAATTTTGTCCTGGAACAGATAATTTAATAGATACACTTCGTCAATTATTCGAAGAAAATAACATTGATGAAATAAAGTATAAACAATGGATAAATATAATTTTATAATTATATCGAGCTGTCTTGTACATAACACTGTAGCGGACCATTTATTCCACAAACACCTTCATATATTTTTAAAAAATAACTTTAAAAGATCCACATAAAATAATATACTTCTCGGATGGATGTGCAGGACAATTTAAAAATAAAAAAATTTTGTGAATTTATGTTATCATACATAAGGCAGACCACTAGACAACCAGATCACAACGCCACATCTCTTTTTCGATTGGTGCCAAACAAACCTTAAAATTGCAATTTCATATATCTTTCTGAAGATGATCATAGAGAAGGATATGAATTTTTAAGAGAACGCTTTTTTGGGCTGCGCACAATTACAGGTACACAAAAATATCATTGTTTCATTCCTGAAGGAGAAAATAAGTTAAGAGTAAATATTTTTTCAAACGATAGCGAATTTTTAATTCAAAATGTTCCTTACTAATTTAAGTTTTACTGTCTGAATAAATATTATATTTAACTCAACCTTTTAAAGGTTTAAAAACAATTTTTGTAATAAATTTAAAAAATTTTAAAAACACAAATTATCAATTAAAAGCTTTAAATAGCTTTAATACAAAAAAAAACATGAATAATATTATTGTTTTGTTCAATACTTTTTGTACTACATTTTAAATTTACATTACAAATTTCAACTGAAAGCTTTAAACAGTATTATTTAAAAAAAATGAATTGAATTATTTTAATAAAAAAATAAATGAAAACTATAATGTCTTCTTCAATAATACAATATAAATAAATCGCATGGAAAATACATTTAGAATAATAAGCTTTTGTAAGGTTTGTCTTGTATGAACACAAAACGAACTTAAGACTACGTTCTGGTCTATAACTCTGACACCAATCGAGGCTCCAACTTTAAATTTTCTGCAAATGTAGAAGAGTGTCTAATACTTGACATATATTTTTTTAAGAATTTTAAAAAATATGCTTTTTCAGATATGGACCTTTGAACTCGAGATCCCAAAATATGACCTTTGACCTTTTCTTAAAAAAACACAATATGCATATAGTTTTAAAGGACGCACTTTCCCCTTTAAAACGATACCAAAAAAACAAAATTAGCTTGCATAGTTCAAAAGTTCTATCGCTTTTTGTAAGGACACTTTTGTGATTTTTTAAAATTTTTTACATCTTTTATGACGTCATATTTCGGAAGCCGTAAGAATCTGGGGTCTGAAAGTTTACGTTTTGTTAAAGTCCAACGGCATACAACAGTTGTGGTGAATTTCATTGAAATCAGAGGTGTTGTATCCGAACGGCATGATGGTTTGACATGTTTTCACTCATATGCCAAATTTCATCAATATATATTCATATTTGCGACCTGCAGTTTGATTACAAGCTTTACATGGACACACAGACGGACGGACGGACGGACGGACGGAAGGACATTGTTAAATCAACTCAGAAAGTGATTCTGATATCGGTATAATTAAAGATGGGTCTAGGTCAAATATTTTTGGTTGTTACAAACAGCAGCACAAAGTCATTATACCCAAACCACATAGTGGTATAGGGTATAAAAAGTAGAGCGAAAAATTTCACTGGGGGCCTTCAAAGACACGAAAAAAATTAAACGTGGGGTTTCTCCACAAGCGGCAAAAAGAAAGTTCCATACAAAATTTTCAATACAATAAAAAAAATACATTGATAAAGTTGAATGGAAGTGTGAAAAATGATGCCCCGAATCAAACAATGCAACAGTATTCTACAGTAAAATAAATAGGGAACTGTTTACTCTCCAACTCTAGCGGAAATCCTTCAATAATATCAATTGCAATAAAAAGAACAGATGAATATTGTACGTATATTTAGGATTCATAGCGGCTCTCTGACTGAGCTATCACCATGTCCGACGTTGTTGAATAAAATTCATTATTATCATTGTAATTGTCATTAATATGAATTTGTTTGTTCTACCAACAAATTTCTGCCAGTATTGCTGATGGCGTGCCTTTTCCTCTATACCTGCAATTAGGTTTACCTCTAAATATATTGAATGATATATTTAAAAAAAAAAAATATCTTAACTATAACGGCATTGATGGAAAAGTTCGCCTTGTTCATCGGACTCAGTAGATAGATGCATGTCGAAAAATTCCAAATGATAGTGTAAGAAAAGAATTTTAAGAGACATGTGAACTTTTAATTCAGAAAATTTTTTAAGTATATTTTCGACATGAATCGTGTAGTCATCAGCTCTATCTTTGACTAAAGACTAAGGCCCGTATGCAAAAAACTTAGAGTGTACATCTAGACTTTAATGTTTGTTTGTTTGTTTGTTTGTTTTTCATACAAAATTATTGATAAAGTCTACTTGAAGTACACTTCAATTTTTTTGCATAGGGCCCTATATATTCAATAAAATACAAATCCCTGCAGATGGTGGAAATATCTCACCGAAACGTTGGATTAAAAAAATGAAAAATTAAAAATGAATAATATACATGTTACTTTCCTCATGTATTGTACATAAACAATGTTTCATATGCATCTCACGATGTGTAGAACTTATGTTGTCGGAAAATTTGACAGTACATATGTAAAAAACACATCGTGTGATAGTACCTTTATATGAACTCGCTGCCCTGTGCTGTGCACGCTAGAATAAGCTTTCTGCTTGCTGCATATATAGAAAAGTTAAATTTTTATGCTAATTTTAAAAGCGGACTTTGTCAAAGAGTGCACAAATCAAGAATGTAATCAAATATGAGCAAACTTTATTAAATGCTAGATTTAAATGAAGATCGCGAGTCAGCTGAGGACTATGGTTGAAAATCGACCTACACGGTTAATTTTTGGACTATTGATTAATGAGCATGATAAACACACACAAATTAAATTTGGGCAATTTCGTAGGAACAATTTGTATAGGGGCTAGGATTAAACATGCCCCGATTTTCAGCCATTCTTATAGCATCTTTGGTATAGCCTATAAAAGGTTGTAACCACATTTCATAAATATATATAAATTTGCGACCTGTAGTTTGATTACAAAATTTACAAGGACAAACAGGCAGACAGGTGGACGTAGGAACCGACGAACATTACCAAATCGACTGAGAACTTGTGTAGTGTGTTTAATAAGTCGAAGTAATCCTACCTTCAGTACGGTAACTTAAATGGTAACCTTGAACCATTTATATGTAACAATATCCGCACACACCAAACTTAAAGCGTGAGAAATGCATTGCTTGCATTTCTACACATGTAAAATAGTTCTATTTATCTTTATGAGAATTAGCAAGCTAAGCTAATTCTCAGACATGCATATACTTAAAAATACTAACCTAGAGTTAATGAAAATAAAATACTAACAATTAATAAATAAACGTGTAAATAAACAGTCGCACAAGCGGCTGTTTAAACCCGAAATTAAAATTGTGTTTTAAACTTATTATATGGCCACGTCGTGGGACCAGGACCGCATGATGTGGCTCATAATTTCAACAAGTTTTTTTAATTATTTAAAAATTAGAAAATGCCTCAGAAAAAGGCTGCGGGACCGTGAAAAAATACAATGCATTTCATTTTCAAACAAAAACTTAAAAAGAAAGCACTCATTGAAAAGTGTCATTGATTCATATCATAACCAAAAATAAAAGTTTTACAAAATATAAATAAACATTGATTTTTGGAGTGTGAAAGTTCTGGATAATTAATTTTTTTAAAAGAAGATCTTTGCAAAAATGACTGCCAACTTTAAAAATAACACAAAAACAATTCAATAATTTCGTAGAAAACGTTAAATAAACAATACTTGAGGAAAAGAATCTATAACATACAAAAAACAAGTAAGAAAATTATAGTCGGTCTAGACCGACTATATGATACCCTATACCATGCGTTTAGAAACCCTATCTCTTAGGCCCAACTAACTGGACATAGAAAATAAGCAAAAACCAAATTTGAGTGGGATTTTTATTAATTTTTTTGGCTGCAGATATGAAAAAGTTCATATCGGATGCTATATCCATATGGGGACTAGGTCCAAAAATGGACCGATCCTGATCATATTTGGTAAAGTCTCTTGTATTTTGCAAAAATATATACAAACAAAATTTGAGAAGAATCAGTGCAATATTTTTGTTTTTTAATAGATTTAAATGAAGATCGGGAAGCAGCTCTATATGGGGCCAAAGGTATCATTTTTGGACTACTCATGGATGGATGTAATGAACGCATACAAACCCAATTTGAGTAAGATCTATATGACAATTTGGATCTTATGGCAATTTATGTCGATTTCATAGGGGTAATTTGTATGGGGGCTAGGTCTGAACATGGATCGATTCTCACCAATTTCAATAGCGTTCATCCCTTGGCCGATAAAAGCTTACGTACCAAATTTCATCAAAATATATTCATATTTGCGACCTGCAGTTTGATTACAAACTTTACATGGACACACAGACGGACGGACGGACGGACGGACGGACGGACGGACGGACATTGTTAAATCAACTCAGAAAGTGATTCTGATTCGATCGGTATAATTAAATATGGGGCTAGGTCAAATATTTTTGGTTGTTACAAACAGCAGCACAAAGTCATTATACCCAAACCACATAGTGGTATAGGGTATAATAAAGTTCCGGAAAGTTAATTTATGAGTGACAATGCAATGACAACTTTTAACAAAATATAATTCTGTGTATCAAGTGTTTGTGCTTTGGAACCAAAATAAAATGCATAAAAAGTGGATTGTTTTCAAAAATAATATATAAATAAAAACCTAAAAACAATAACAATAATTTTTTTTTGGCATTGTGGCATTGTCGAAGGATGAAACGGGTGTGGCCGATACACCCGCAACGACAGCATTAGCAGCATCATCAGCAACAGATCCAGCAGCAGAATCAACAGTTAAGTTTTTCATTATTTAAAATTACTATTAAAGGTAGAATTCAATTCAATTCAATTCATTTATTTACAACAATAATATTTACATACTTATTTTATTTTATATATCATTTACATATAATGAGTTTAAGAGTATATCTTTTTCAACATAAAAATTTTTGTAACTTGGAATATAAAATATATACAAAGTTTGGGAGGAAAAATTTTTTACAAAAACCTATTTGAATTTTTATTTTTTTTTAATTAAAACTTAATCTACTTATCTACTTAAAACTAATTACAATGAAGCAAGTTCATTAATATGAGTAAAATCCGAATAAGTACAACGGCGTTGAAAATTTTTCAAAAGTCTCTCTATTTTACTTTCCACTAATTCAATATCTGCTAGTGCATGCAGACGTGTAGTTGAGAAAAACCAAGGTAAGTTAAACATTAATTTTAAAAGTTTATTTTGTGAAATCTGCAGTTTCTTGATGTGACATTTTGCGATTTTAGCCCATACTGGGGCAGCATAGAACATTACTGCATGGAATACTGACTTTAAAATAAGTTTCTTGTTGACAATACTAAGTTTTGAATTTCGATTTATAAATGGATATAAAATACGAGTCAGTGTATTTATTTTATTTATGATATGAGGTATGTGATCTTTAAATTTCATTCTAGTATCTAGGATTACACCAAGGTACTTAACGTTCTTCTCCCATTGAACTGACATATGTTGTATGTTAACATTGACCTGGGGAATATAGCATTCCTTACGCTTCCTAGTAAAATATATTGCCTGTGATTTGCTACAATTTATCATGATTTTCCATCTGTTTAAATAATTTGTTACTACTTCCAAAGCTCTTTGCAGGTTACTTATGACATCATTAGCAAAAATACCAGAGCAGATAATTGCTGTATCATCAGCAAAAACAGACATTGTGCAGTAATCTAAACAGGGAAAATCTGCAGTGTATATATTATATAGAATAGGGGATAGACACGAGCCTTGCGGGCAACCTGCTGGAATCTCAAAACTTCTAGAACAATGTGTTCCTATATGTACTTTGAAAGTACGATTTGTTAAAAAACATTGTATTATTTTAATTATATCCGCCGGATAGTTCAGACGGATCATTTTATATATTAATCCTTCATGCCATACAGAGTCAAAAGCTGCTTTTACATCTAGCAGAACCATACCCGATGACTTTTGGGATTCAAAATTAGTTTGCACTAAGTTACTTATTCTCATTAAAGGGTGAACTGTGTTATGTTCTCTTCTAAACCCGAATTGGTGCGATGGAATGACATCGTTTAACTCGATAAAATGTGTCAATTTGATTTTAATTACCTTTTCAAAAATTTTGCTAATAGAGCTCAACAGGCTTATAGGCCGGTAAGAAGTAGGACTTTCAGAAGCTTTGTTCGGTTTTTTGATTGGAATGATTTTAGCCTCTTTAAATTCTTTTGGGAAATAGCAGAGTTTAAAACACGCATTAATTAAAATTTTAAGGTATTTCAAACCTTGTCTTGGTAGTGCTTTTAAACACCTATTGTTAATTCCGTCAATTCCCGGAGCTTTCTTTTTTTTTTAAAGTTTTAATTATTGACGTTATCTCCGAGATACTAGTTTCAATTTGGTTAGAAGTATTTTGATTTAATAAATTAAAATTATTGAGGCTTGAATTTACTAATGAAATGGTCTCAGTGTCACCTAAATTATCTGAAATTGAGTGGTTAGAGAAGAATGTTTGGCCTAGAATTTCACATTTCTCAGTATTGGTGGTAAAACGTAAGTTATCGTGTTTTAAAATTGGAATGTTGTTTTTCTTCTTACTTAAAATTTTTGTGAGCTTCCAGAATGTCGAAGAACCTTTATCTAATGTAGAAAGCAAATTGTCCCAAGACTTATTTCGTATTATATTTAACTCAGTAATGATTTGACGGTTAAGGAGTTTCATTTGATAGAAATCGCTTATGTTTCTATGGCGTTGCCATATTCTGCGAACACTATTTCTTTGCCGTATTATATCTCTTAGGTAGTAGGGTAAGATTGTTCTGGAGGGAGAAGGAGATTTCCTTGGTGTACTACGATGCATAGCTTCTGTAATTAACGCTTTAAAATATGTAATCATTTCGTCAATATGCTCATTTGTTGTAATTTGCTCTAATACCGGAATATTAATTTGTCTATTTATATAATTCGCATACTTATTCCAATTAGTTTTCGTAAAATCATATTCAAGAGAATTTAGATTCGTTATATTCGACGTTAATTTTATTACTACAGGCAAATGATCAGAACTTAAATCGTTAATTACGAAGGCTGGTGTTAATATTTCAGGGACATTTGTTAGAAATATGTCCAGTGTAGAACCTTGTCTGTTAGCACTAGCAGAAATGTAAGTATTATCAGAAGGGTAAATTATATTGATATTGTAAGAATCTAATTTCTCATATAGAATATTTCCCCAACAATTTGCTCTAATACAACCCCAGGACTGATGCCTACTATTAAAATCTCCGCCTAAAATGTACTTATGGTTGTTTTTTAATCTATGTAAATCAGACGCGAACAAGCGCTTTCTATTATTGTCAGTTCCAGCTAGTCCACCAGGGAAATAACAAGAATAAATATTAATACTATCAGTGCTAGTGAAAAGTTTAATACCAATATTTTCTATTAGACTAGTGTTTACAATGGGTAGTGATTGATGCGGTACATTCTTTTTAACTATAATTGCAACACCGCCACCTCTTGAGTTTTCTCTATCGTTTCTATATACATAAAAGTCTTTGTGTCTAATAGATATGTTAGACTTAAGCCAAGTTTCTGAAACAAGACATATACTGACGTTGTTATCATTTAAGAATTGAAACAATTCTTGACATTTGTTGCGAATGCCTCTTGCATTCCAGGTGATAATTTTTATGACATTATCCATTACGAAAGAAACTTACAGGCGAGGTTGGTTATAACCTCGAATTGATCAGCTTTACTTTTACACATTTTTAGGTTAGTAATAAGTTCCATTGTTAGGTTTTTTATTTCCTGAATTGTAAATAAATCGCCACTTCTATTGACATTATTAGGTGAGTTGATATTATTGGTGGTCCAAACTCCTAAATTGTTCGGCATATTTTGACGAAGCGTATTTGGAAAACTTCTATTGTAGTTGTTTGGATTTATAACATTGTTGCTAACCTTGCGACGTGGAATTGGTTGCGCCCGTTGTCTCAATTGGAGAAAACTTGCTTTACTGGGACAATCATCCGAAAAAGACTTGTGGGTTCCATTGCAGTTTGCACATTTTATTATAGTTTCTGTACATTCTGCCGTTTTATGTTGACCTGCACAGTTGGCACAAAAAGTTTTTACTTTACATCTACTTGACCCGTGGCCAAACATTTGGCAATTATAGCATTGCGTTATTTTAGAATTGTTAGATTGCTGGAATTCCCATCTCACTTTAACATAGTCTATTACAGAATAATTCTGTCTTAATTCTCTAACTGTAATAGTTTTTCGTTTGAAATAAACCACATATATATAATATACGGAGTTGTAAGTACTTTTTTAGTGACTATTTTAGTATCTACACAATTTAAGCCCATATCTAAGAGCTTTTGTTTTATAATGGCAGGATCGTACTTATCCATTCCGAACATGAGTGCTTTATACGGCTTTTCATTTCTTGTAGCATACGTAAAATATTCGAATTTATTGTCCAGACTACAACAAATAGTGTCAAAATCTTTTTTGTTTTCACAAAACAGTTTGAGACCGATTGAAATTTTTCTAATCGCATACCCTGCTATATTTTTAGATTTGCATATATCATGTATTTCTTCAATTTTACACTTTAAAATTGTTATTGGAGGAACAGTAACCTTTGTTGTTTTTTCAACGATAATTTCATCGTCTATTTTATCATCCTCAATTGTTTGTAAGGGCGAAAAATAATTTGCTGAACTTATGTTAAGCCCATTGTTGTTGGGTTTCGGTTTTTTAGGCATTGTGTTTACGCATAGTGCGTTAACATCATCAATTTGTCGTGTACGTTTGATTTTGCTTACTGCAAGTTGTTTTTGCACTATACACAAGTTGTTTTTGTTAAAAAGAATTTTTATGTTTTGTTTTGAAAATTGTTTTTATATTTAAATTGATAATATTTCACTTCAAACTGCCGCGTTTTTGTCTTAACGTATCAATAGCGTGAACAAGACTGGTTAAAGGTAGAATAAATTAAAATTTTTATTTCAAACAAATTTTAAATTACGTTAATTACTAAAATATAATTACTTAAAAAAATACAATTTAAGGAAATTTAAAAGAAAGAAGAAAATTTTTATAAAACCTTAAATAAAAAGAAACTTCGTCTAATAAAAAACAAATTAATATATTTACACCAAAATTTATATCTAACTATTGAATTTTATCTTGGATATTGAAATTTGAATATTTTTATTAATACCGAATTTTATTGTTTATATTAACATTTTTTCATAAATTTTTTTATATTTTTAGAAAAAAAGGTATATATTCATATTGATTTAAAACTGGAACATATATATTTCTGTATATACGTATTTAAAATTACTAAAAATACAAATTTACAATATATGTTTAAATTTTTTTTTTTTAAATTTCTTTTATTGGATCAGGATTTTCGACCATATTTTTATTTGTTTTTAGTGTGAATTTTGGAATTTTTTTTACATCTTTTTTTCCACTAAATTCTTCTTTAACAAAGCGTTATCTTCTGAAAATAAGCGAAAATTAATTTATTGAATTTAAGGGAAAAATATATATCTCCATGAAAAATATTGAAAGACCATTTGGAATAATAAGAATTTTTTTTAATAAATTAAGAGAAAAAAAATTTTTTTTTTTTTAAATTAAATTTTGGATAAAATCGTAAAATTAAATTATAAAATTAAGATAAAAATATAAACAAAGTTTGAATTCATTCAATATAAATTTAACTATTGAATTTTTTTATAAAATAAATATTGAAATTTTGATTTTTTAATTTAAAATTTGAAACGGCATTAAATTTGAAATTTCGAATGGATTTTCTTATTCTATTGTGAACATTAAAATTTTTCCTTTATTATCAAATTTATATGTTGAATTGTTCATATATATTTCCAGATATTCTAAATTATTTCGTATAGAAAAATAATAGCTTTCCTTTATTATAATTTTGGAATAAATTTCCCTAACTTTATTGGTGATTATCACTTGTAAGAAGTTGAGGCAAAGCTTCAGGAAGCTGAATTCAATAGAATTTTTTTGCTAATAATAGGGAACCACCGTTAGAGATAATGGCACAAACACCGGTGCAATTTTTACATTTAGCCTCGAAATTGATACCCGATTTCGATGGCAGGGCAGAAAACCTAACAGCTTTTCTAGATGCCCTTACATTAGTGGATTCCATTAAGGAAACACATGACGCTCTTGCCGTTAATCTGGTCAAGACCAGATTAAAAGGTACAGCCAGAAATTTAATTTCAACGGAGGCTACACTTCAAGAGATAATTGGTATACTTAAGAAAAAAGTGAAGGGCGAGTCAGTCGAGGTTATCTCGGCGAAACTTCTGAATTTACGTCAAGGAGGTAAAAGTCCAAACTCCTATGCCAATGAGATTGAGACATTGACGAAGGCATTGGAAAATGCCTACATCAATGATGGTGTACCCATACAAGTTGCATCGAAATACTCAACTCAAGCGGCAGTAAAGGCAATTACAAAGAACTCGTCCAATGAGAGAGTAAGATTAATAATGGAAGCAGGAACCTTCATGGACATGAACGGAGTGATTGAAAAATTTCTCAATGCTTGTAATAACGCTTACGATCGACAGTGATCGGTCAAAACCCTCGGCTGTAATCAGTGTGGAGATTACCAGCGCCGAGGACGAATAGAGAGAAATAGGGAAAATAAGCGTAATAGATGTAATTGGAATAATATACGAATTAGTAATAATAGGGAAAATTTGAATAATATTCGTAGTATAAGTTCAAAAAACGGTCGAGGATGACTTCCCGATTCCGTGCGATGGAATTATAGGTATGGATTTTATCAGAAAATATAGATGCAATTTAGATTTTCAGGGTGATAAGGATTTAATTATCCTAAGACCCGATAATTTCCCATATAACTTATCAATAGCATTAATGAATGCACCTGATGCAAATTCCGTATCCCTTCCAGCAAGATCGGAAGTGATTAGATTGATCAATAATCAGTGCAATGAAAAAGAGGTGTTAGTTCCTCATCAAATGCTACAAGAAGGTGTTTTTGTTGCGAATACAGTGACATTAGGATCAAGGCCTATGGTTAAAATTGTCAATATAACAGACAAAGACTTAATCATTCCCAATATTCAGTTGATAACAGAAAGTCTTAACGACTACGAATTCATCCATCAGAGCAATGACTCTCGAAAAAATGGAGAAAAATTGAAAAGATTATCAAAAAATTTTCCTAAATTTGTCGATGGAAAATTAAGGAAATAATGCTCTGAATATATAGACATTTTCGCATTAGAGTCTGAGAAAATCAGTGCAAATAATTTTTATAAACAAAAACTCAGACTGAATGGTAATCAACCAGTCTACATAAAAAATTATAGAATACCACACTCTCATAAAGAAGAGGTAAATAGACAAGTGCACAAGCTCATAAATGATGACATAGTCGAGCCATCAATGTCGGAATATAATAGCCCTATTTTATTGGTACCGAAAAAATCGTTATCGGGTACAACACAAAAACGATGGAGACTAGTCGTTGACTACAGAGGAATAAATAAGAAACTTATAGCGGATAAGTTTCCACTTCCGCGCATAGATGATATATTAGATCAATTAGGTAGAGCGAAATTCTTTTCATGTTTAGATTTGGTATCGGGATTTCACCAAATAGAATTAGAAGAAGAATCTAGGGATATTACATCTTTTTCTACTGAAAAAGGTTCATATAGATTCAAAAGATTACCATATGGTATAAAGATCGCACCAAATTCATTTCAAAGAATGATGCCGTTAGCTTTTTCAGGGCTGTCTCCAGCCCAAGCTTTCTTATACATGGACGATTTAGTCGTAATTGGTTGTTCTTCTGACCATATGTTACAGAATTTAAAACACGTATTTGGCATGTGCTGAAAATATAATCTCAAGTTACACCCGGACAAGTGTTCATTTTTCTGTCGTGAAGTGACATTTCTAGGACGCAAGTGTACCGACAAAGGTATTTTGCCAGATGATAGCAAATTTTCAATAATTGAAAATTATCCAACACCGAAAAACGGTGATGAAGCTAAACGCTTCGTTGCTTTTTGCAATTATTATAGACGGTTTATACCAAACTTTGCTGAATCATCTCGGCATCTAACTAAATTTTCTAGGAAAAATATTCCTTTTGAGTGGACAGAGGAATGTGAAAATTCCTTTAAATACCTCAAAAATCAATTATTGAATCCAATGATTCTAAAATATCCAGATTTTAGCCAAGAATTCTGCATAACAACGGATGCTAGCATACATGCTTGCGGGGCTGTTCTGAGCCAAGATTATGAAGGTATTCAGTTACCAATTGCGTACGCATCCAGATCTTTCACTAAAGGTGAAAGCAATAAATCGACAATCGAGCAGGAACTAGCTGCCATTCATTGGGCGATACAATATTTTAGACCATATGTGTACGGTAAAAAATTCCTGATAAGAAGTGATCACAGACCACTTACCTACCTATTCTCGATGAGAAACCCATCATCAAAATTAACGCGAATGCGCTTAGATTTGGAAGAATATGACTTCCTAGTAGAGTACATCAGGGGAGGAGAAAATCACGCGGCCGATGCGCTGTCGCGGATTGAATTTACAGACGTACGAAATATAGGAGTTACGAATATAATGAAAGTAAAGACTAGACTACAATCTGACAAAGAGAAAAAAAGTGTGAGTACCAGGAAAACCGGCACACAAGATAAATCAGAAAATGTGAGAGTATATGAGGCAATTAATGCCTCAGTAAAATGACACGTTTGCATTTTACAAAGGATAAATTTGTTATCCAAAAAGGAAAGAATAAGCTTTCCCAATATAAGTTTCGTGACTTACTTACTAATGGAATCGTTGACTTAGGTCTTCTTTTTCCAAAGCTTGAAAAAGTAGCTGGTAATATGGGTCTGACAACATTGCAACTGTCACTAAATGACAGTATGCTTATAACCCATGGGAAGGAAAATTTTAAGATAAATGGAAATAAGATCTTGCAAGATTTGAAAATAGTACTCATCCCACAATTGTTAAAAATTGAGACCGATTCTGAGAAACTGAAAATAATGCGTAGATATCATGATGACCCCATATGTGGAGGACATCCCGGAATCACTCGAATGATAAAGAAAGTCAGATTGAAATATCATTGGAAAGGCATGACGCGAGACATAACCCGCTATGTCAGGAAATGCGAAAAATGCCAAAAGAATAAGTCTAGATTGAAGGGAAAAGAACCTTTAACTTTAACTCCAACACCGGCAAAAGCATTTGACATTGTCCTTATCGATACGATTGGACCATTACCAAAGTCAAATAATGGCAATGAATATGCTGTGACCATCATTTGTGACCTTACAAAATATTTGGTTGCAATACCTATACCAAATAAAAGTGCAAACGTACTAGCTAAAGCTATTATGGAATACTTTGTACTTACATATGGCTCTATGGGAAGAATACTCACCGATATGGGTACTGAGTATGTTAACCAAGTTCTCCAGGAACTTTGTGACCTTTTAAAAATAGATAAAGTAGCCTCTACGGCATATCATCATGAAACAATGGGAACCATTGAAAGATCACATAGAACTCTTAACGAGTATCTAAGATCATATATATCTAATGACAAGTCTGACTGGGACGAGTGGATGAAATTTTTTGTATACTGCTATAATACATCACCGTCTACGGCCCATGAATATTGTCCATTTGAACTAATCTATGGGAGAACCCCCACAGATTTTGAATTATTGGGAAATGGTAAAATTGACCCACAATACAATATTGACGCCTATGCAAAGGAGGTCAAGTATATATTGCAAACGGCTCTTAGAAGAGCTATGGAAAGCCTCCAAAATTCAAAGTTAGTACGGGAGAAACAGTACAACAGGAACTGTAATAAGATAGATGTTTCTGTAGGCGACTATATTTTAGTTCGAAATGAAACAGAGCATAAATTAGATAAATTATATAACGGACCATTCAAAGTCACTGAGGTAGATGATAGAGGAAATGTAAGGATAACGGACGAAAATGATAGGTCTTCCCTAGTTTATAAGAACAGAATTAGAAAATATTACAATTTATGAAATCAACATAGAAAAAAATTTAGATTAAAATATAATTGAGAATTTTAACTAACTTACCCTATAAACTTAAATTAAATTTAAATATACAATTGGATAATTAAAATTGAAATTTAAAAATTTTTTTTAATATAAAAAAAAAATTTTTTTTTAAAAAGGGGAAGGAAAGTACCTTATGAAAATTTGAAATAATAGGAACTTTAATTTAAACTTTTATATAAAATAATTATAAATAATCTAATAATTTTAATTTAAACTTATAGACACATAATCTTAAATAATATAATAATTTCAATTTAAATATATATATAATATTAATATAAAATTATAATAACATTAATAGTAATATCAAAGAATGATCAAATAATTATTGATCATTCTTTTTCTGTAAAAGGGAGGTGTAGTGTGTTTGTTAAGTCGAAGTAATCCTACCTTCAGTACGGTAACTTAAATGGTAACCTTGAACCATTTATATGTAACAATATCCGCACACACCAAACTTAAAGCGTGAGAAATGCATTGCTTGCATTTCTACACATGTAAAATAGTTCTATTTATCTTTATGAGAATTAGCAAGCTAAGCTAATTCTCAGACATACATATACTTAAAAATACTAACCTAGAGTTATTGAAAATAAAATACTAACAATTAATAAATAAACGTGTAAATAAACAGTCCCACAAGCGGCTGTTTAAACCCGAAATTGAAATTGTGTTTTAAACTTATTATACTTGATTCTGAATCGATCGCTATAATAAAAGGTGTTCAAATTGTTTTGCAGTTGCAAATATCGGCACAAACTTATTATACTCTAACCACATAATGGTAGAGAGTTTAATAAAAATTCAGCTACAGTGAAACCACAAGGTTACCTAAACCTTGAATATGGGGACTATTTAATTTTAGTCCGATTATCAACATTAAATATTCTCTTAGGTGCTGCCTACAAATTAAAAGTTATGAAAACAAGTTCTACCGTTACAATTTAGAACTTAAATACTATATACCATGCGCTTACATTACTCTCACCCAACGATATAACAAAATAAAAGAAATACCGTTATAATGTTTATAGTAATAACTTTTTTTTATAACATACTTTCTGGGGTGGCTTAAAATTATGTTTCGAAATAACCTTAGAATATTTCCTTAGTTTCCTTTGCCCTGTGGTATTTATTTATGCTGCAGTCGTAAATTGTATTCTGTTTATTTATGTATGTAGCTGTAAACATTTGTTCGTCAAGTTTTTTAGCCAGGTGTTGCAAAAGACGTTCGTACATGAAGTAAAGTGCGGTTACTTTTCGCTACATACCTTAATGCATGAAAGAAGAACGTTCGTGTAAAAGGACAACTTTTAATTTTAGCAGTAAATTTTCTATTTTGTTGTTTGCTGGCATAAACGTGCCAGTAGAAGGATTTGTGGGGGGATGATTTATAACAAAAAAACAAACTTAAATGTTTGTTGTTTGTAATATTATTAACTGTAGTTTAGGTTGTATAAATCAAACGCTCAAATTTAGTTCAACACAAAGTATATTAGTCGTCATTACTCGGAAAAGGTATCGTAAAAGAAAATACCACTCTGATGTACTTGTCAAGTGATTTTGTGGAGATTATGGGTCTGGTTGAGTACATCAAATGCCTTAATTTTTGTTTGAAGTACGAACAACTGCTTCAATATTTGCTTATTGTTTATAAAAAAATATTAAAATCGTGATTAAAAAATGAGAGCGCGATGCCAAATAAAAAAATATGGAAATAATTTTTTTCAAAAAAGAGATAAAAATAGATAGTCAGGGACATTCAAAAAATCTAGCTGTATGAAATATAGTGTATGAACTATTCTCAGTCTACCAAATACACATAAAGAATTTCATAAAAATCGATCAAGCCGTTTCGGAGGAGTACGAAGACAAATACGGTTACACGATAATTTTATTTGTATCTATATATGAATACGTGAAGGTTAACCTTCGTACCCCTTTTCAAGTAAAACACGAGCACAGTGGACTCGGACAATTGGCATAGTTATAGCCCACATGGAGTGGAATTGCTGAAAGATAAAATTTATGTGTAATACGTGTTAAAAATACATTAAATAAAATAAAATATTCATTATTTACGTTACGGCCTGTAAATGTGAATGATTTAAATCTGTATGTGATTCGAATGATTTCAGTTGATCAATTCCAAACATTATATTTTATATAATAGATATATATGATTTATGAATTGGTGAACTGCAGTTTGTTATTGTAAAAAGAAAATTGTATAGCAGTCTATGCATTAATCATTGATGGTTTCAAAAATGAGTATATTTTAATGGAATTTAATTATAAGTGTATGTCGCACGCACTGTGTTGAATTGTGAATTGAATTTACTAACAATCCCATTTATATTTCTTCTGTGTGTTCAACAAATATTAATAATAGAAATAAATGAATTTTATTTAAAAATTCATAATTTAATGAATTTAATTTAAAAATTTATAAATTTGTTTTAAAAAAAACTAAATAAAAATAAATAAATAAAGTTGCATTTTAAAGTGAATTTTTAATGCGATTATAACATAATGCCTCTACGAAGGTATATAACTGGAAGATCTGAGCGTAATCGCAACAGAAATGCAAGCAGACTTAATCATTTGGTTCCATTTGGATTGAATGATTTATATCGGGGTGCATTATATATCTACTATTCATAATTTTGAATCATTTAGTTTAAATTCAGTCCTTGTTGCCATAAGGGCAAAGTAGTTTTGAACCTATTTTGATCAGTTGTGAATCTCTCCATTATTTATTTTCCAGATGTTATATAATCTGAGTAAAATACATATATATCTATATGAAAAATTTATTGAATTTTTAACCCCAAATAAAAAAAGAAAAGCATCATTAAATTGAATGCAGGAAAATATATATACCTTTAAAGTTTTGGTACTTAAGGCAACAGGCTCGTTCCACATCAACTAAACAGGTATGTCCGAATTTCGTAAAAATTCTGGTTCGTTATGGCATATCTCCTGTGATAATTAGTTATTTATGAGATATAATCTCATCAATCGTTATTCTGTCATGACGTATTCATATTCATTCATAGTGATTACCATCAGGAAAATCTTACATAAGATCCCCCAGTGAAACATATACTAAAAAATAAAATGTAGCCGGTAAAATAAAACAACCTATCATCGTATTTGTTCAGAACTACAACAAAAAGAGGAACATTGATTATTTGAAAAAAGTATTGCAAAACAGATACGATTCTCTGTAAAATTTATTGAAAGTTATATGAAATGTATATATAATGATGAGTGCATAAATAAAGATTAGAATTAGCAACAAGTATTCAGATTTTAGATACCCAAGTAAGGTGCTACATGAAAAAGAAAATTATTTATCAATTATGGTTCAAGATTATATAAGCCTCACGTGCTAACCGTCATTATTATTTAATAAACTGTAGACTAATGTATTCGGAAAATTTTTCAATATTCATAAAGTCAAGTCAGTGCTTGACAAGTTTTATAAAATCAGCACCAGTTTCTTTTAAAACACATTATTATACAAAATGTAGCACCTGCACAATTCTCCTTCTTAAGGTAGTTTCGCTCTATCTGATTATTTAATTTTTTGCATTGTGTACATTTATTTATTTATGCAAATTGGAATCTTACGTACTAGGGTGTAAACTTTATCACTCTAAATATCTTATTCTGACTTCTTTGGACATATTTTCATCGACGTCATCGCAGAATCCCAGAGCTAATATCCACGGTACCATATAGCCATTATAATTTTTATATATAGTATCGTTGATTCGTCTGTTTGTAATCAATGATCTACATCATTACGTGAGCTGCTTAGTTACTATATAATGGTATTATCAGGCATGATACCTTCCACATAAAATACGTATTTATAATCTATAGTGCTATCTTTGTGAGGGCCTAGAAACTTTACGTGGCACAGTGGACCATTTGACGAGAAGGCGGTCAAAAATCTATAACTTTTGATTGGATTGGAATTTTGATATGCGGTTTTTTGTTTGGTAGGTGAGACTTTAGCCTTTAAGTTTTGCTACAAAACGTAATTCTCGACCGAAAATAAAAAAAGTTACGGATGGTTTAAAATACATTTTCATTTGTAGTTGAATTTTAGTACAAAAGTGAAGTGTTAGAAGGTAAAAAAAGTTTTTTTTAATATAATGTCTTATTTTTTCAGTTCATTTTACAACTAATACTTTTTAACAATTTTTTAAGTTAATTTTTTCAGAAAATGCCAAACTTTGGCCACCGTAAACTTTTTAGTCCTAATGTGCACAAGGGCCAAAGGTTGTTTTTTTTTTTTTTTTTGGAAAGTTCCCGAGTTAAAATGTAATTTATTAAAAAAAGTTATTAATAAAAGTTACCTTATATTGGTTCAAGATAGAGAAGTTTCAATGAAAAACTCGTATGCTTTTGCTTTAGTTAAATTTTTATACCCTATACCACTATGTGGTTTGGGTATAATGACTTTGTGCTGCTGTTTGTAACAACCAAAAATATTTGACCTAGACCCATCTTTAATTATACCGATCGAATCAGAATCACTTTCTGAGTTGATTTAACAATGTCCGTCCGTCCGTCCGTCCGTCTGTGTGTCCATGTAAAGCTTGTAATCAAACTGCAGGTCGCAAATATGAATGTATTTTGATGAAATTTGGTACATAAGCTTTCATCGGCCATGGGATGAACGCTATTGAAATTGGTGAGAATCGGTCCATGTTCAGACCTAGCCCCCATACAAATTACCCATATAAAATCGACATAAATTGCCATAAGATCCAAATTGTCATATAGATCTTACTCAAATTGGGTTTGTATGCGTTCATTACATCCATTAATGAGTAGTCCAAAAATGCTCCCTTTGACCCCATATAGAGCTGCTTCCCGATCTTCACTTAAATCTATTAAAAAACAAAAATATTGCACTGATTCTTCTCAAATTTTGTTTGTATATATTTTTGCAAAATACAAGAGACTTTACCAAACATGATCAGGGTCGGTCCATTTTTGGACCAAGTCCCTATATAGATATAGCATCCGATATGAACTTTTTCATATCTGCAGCCAAAAAAATTAATAAAAATCCCACTCAAATTTGGTTTTTGCTTATTTTCTATGTCCAGTTAGTTGGGCCTAAGCGATAGGGTCTCCAAACGCATGGTATAGGGTATCGTATAGTCGGGCTAGACCGACTATAATTTTCTTACTTGTTTTTGTTGTCTTTTTAAATATTTCTTAAGTGATACAAATCACTTAAGTTAGTACATAATCTTCTTAATGGATCGGCGCACAGTGGACCATTTGACGAGAAGGCGGTAAAAAATCTATAACTTTTGATTGGATTGGAATTTTGATATGCGTTTTTTTTTTTTTGTTTGGTAGGTGAGAATTTAAGTTTTGCTATAAAACGTAATTCTCGACAGAAAATAAAAAAATTTACGGAGGGTTTAAAATACATTTTCATTTGTAGTGAATTTTAGTACAAAAGTGAAGTGTTAAAAGGTAAAAAAAGGTTTTTTTTAATATAATGTCTTATTTTTTCGGTTAATTTTACAACTAATACTTTTTAACAATTTTTTAAGTTAATTTTTTCAGAAAATGCCAAACTTTGGCCCCCGTAAACTTTTTAGTCCTAATGTGCACAAGGGCCAAAGGTTGTTAAAATATAATTTATTAAGCAGCGAACGTAAAAGTTACCTTATATTGGTTCAAGATAGAGAAGTTTCAATGAAAAACTCGTATGTTTTTGCTTTAGTTAAATTTTTTTTATTGTCTTTTTAAATATTTCTATATCAATTTTTATGGTAAATTTATGAAATATAACAATTTTTATTGTAAATTTACAAAATATATAAATTTTTAAATCAAGAAAATTTTTTAACTATATAAAAAAGTGTAACTTATTGTTAGTGTAATGAAAAAGTACATTAAATCAACCAATTTTAGTAAAAATTTCTTCTAAATAGCCTTGATTTTCATCTTCTAGAAGTTGTTTAGCTTATTCGTATAATTGAATAGAGGTAGTTTTCCATTTTTGACGAATGTTGGACATATATGGATCTGAAGTGCACAACAAAATAGTGATAAGGTCTTCATTAGTACAACATCTGGACATTTTCCTTGTGTTGTGTTCGCGAAAGAATCTGTAGTCTTTGTTCCTTTTTTCTTGCGCTTCTTCAGATGGATCTCCTATTGGTAGCATATTGTTTTGAACTATTTGTTCCCCATGGTACAAAATTTTATGAACTGTGGATGGCATATATCTCCAAGAGTATTTTTCATTATAAAGTAAAGCTGTTTTATTGGCGTACTCTCCAAATTTTTTTGCATTTATCTTTCTGCTGCATGCTAGAACTTGTAATATGATTTTTAATCGTCTTATTAATTCATGATCTACACCTGTAATAGATGCTGCAGTTTCCGGATCGGAAAAAAATCTCCTTGCAGTATTTCCAGCATTTGTGTTTCCTTCCCCTTGTTTTGGTTGGTCGATTACAAGGCCTAGCTGTAGATAATTTTTGTTGAATTTGTTTTTTTTTGCTTTCTTTTTTCTTCATTTTTTTTTGTTTTTTCTCACTGTTTCGCCTAACGGACCAAATTCCAAATCATATCCCAATTTAAGAATATGCTCCATGAAACGTATTCTAGCATGAAGAGGGGACATTCCAAATTCGTAGGCTTCCTTAAAACTATCGTCTTCTGGTGGGGGTTGGCTTAATTGATTGGATGTCTTTTGGCATATAATGCAGCTTGACGTTGACTTTGTTCCAGTTAAAGCTTGTGCAACCTTTCCATCAATTATTGTGAGACACATTTCAAAATTTACTTCAATGGCTTGGTCATCAAATTTAAATATTACTGGTTGAAGTTCCTTAATTTGATCTTTTATTTTTTGAACTTCTTCAGTTATGACATCTTTGGTTCCTTTTTGAATGCAAATTTTATTGGTCTGCATACTTTGTTGAAGAAGGAGTTTCATTTCTCCATATATCAATTCCTGTTGCTCTACTAGTTGACGGCTCTAAGACGCTATACCTTTTTGTTAAGCGCAATGGAACGAAAGATACCATAAATAAATTAGCATCTGATGAATTTTCGGCACTAAATTGCTTGTATTGTTTCTGACCAGAGGATCCATCACATCCCCATTTAGAAATTAAAGTAATGCTGCCATTACCAATTTTTTTTAAATGATCAGTATGAAGCGTATTTAGCAATCGCTCTGCAGTATGTTCAAGGAGATCTTGCAATTATATTTCTGCTGATGTTGAAGTGACACTAATAGCAGATTGTGAAGTTAAGCATTCTTTTTTGGCAGAAACTAAATCTCGATACTCTGGAAAAATCCCACAATTCTTTTCATTGGTTCGCTTCCGCAATTCCTTATATTGAT